>MJUU01049746.1:72695-94800 GCA_002080025.1 Modiolus philippinarum
ATCTTTCTTTTCACAAAGAAAAACAGAAAGAGGGTGTGATTTCCAAATAATAAATCACTTTTGGGAGAAGGTATAAGAACAACCGAAAAGGACTTGTTGCTTGCTACCTGGCTGATAAGCTGTTGTCTTTGGTAAATATATTTCTAAAATTTTCAAACAAAACGAACAATTAACATGACCTAACTTAGTTTTCCCACTGGTTATACAAAGATGGCATTGTTGGACTGCTATCCTCTCATGACATTGCAGTTTTACAGATAATCGCAAAGAAAAGCAATGATTTGTATTGTTAAAGGGATTTTGTATCAGTCATTATGATCTAGGACCTATGCAAGATTTTACAGCAATCTAGCTAGCTTGTGTAATTTATTGGCAAAGATCGGTGACATTTCTCTAGAAAAAAATTTCCTGTTAATGTGTTTAAAAGTTACAATAATCCAACTATATGTATATATATAATTATGATGCAGATTTTTTTTCCCCTTGATTCAGATTGAATTTTAAGTGATTCATTTGAAGATGAAAATTTCCCACAAGCCAACCTTCAGAATTCAAGGGAAATCATGGTTTGAATTTTTTTTTACCAACCACGACATGAGCGAAGCGAACAATGGTTGGTAGTTGTAAACACTTTTCGTCCTGAAGCGGAAGTGGAAGGAGCTATAAAGCTGTATACCAGGTTTCGAAACTGAAATAGGATGTTGCGCTGAAGGCGCGACCAGACCAGAACGGATATTAAATGATGAAATAAATAGTATTAATTATTTATCATTATGATTCTTGCCAAAAGGCACGACTGTATCAATGATCAGAAAACTAGTCTGTATTTTGTATTTTCGAACACGAGATCAAACGAGACAACACGTGTTCACACGAGACAGGCAGTTTCGTATGTGTAAATTAATGATTTATATGGAAGTTAAAATGTCGTGCCACGAATAATATGAATAAATTGATACAACTTTCGTGCCGAAGGCACGATCACTACCAACATAAGTAAAGAACAAATAACAGAGTGTAGTTCCCCATGACAACACGTTTGTCATTTGGCAAACATCAGGTGTCAGTAGCAACGCATTTCGCCCAAGTATCTTAAGTCAATATTTAATGACATGCCGAAGGCACGAACATTGTAATGATAGCAAGCAATGAATAGTGTTGATGTGCCGAAGGCACGTAATGAGACAGCCTATGGCAAGGCACCCCCATCAAGTACCACAACATGAATGAAAACAGCAGGCACGGCTCTCATGACAGCGTAAATAAAGATGGCGGTAAATTTTTGACACATGTTCATGCAATCATTTTTCAAAAATATGCCCATGTATCAACTCAGTAAACTCACCGACAATGAAACTGCTATAATTGATATATGTCTTACCTTGAAGTTAGACATTCCTTTTCCTTGCCTTAGACCAAGGCTATTTGATAGCCTACTGGCATGAATATTTGACTGAAAACTTTCAAAATGAATTGGCATTACGCTTTAAATTATAATAATGCTCAAAGTAATTTGAAAATCGTTAATCTTCAAATGAAAACAACCAAGTGTCTGCTCCACGCCGGAAATATGTGTACTAAGGGCCGACAACTACAGAAGTGTTGTTGAGATTGCAATGCATTCAGAGATAGCATAAACTGGTGAAATGTATATTTTGGGATCGTGAATTATAAAATAATTGAATTTGAATATTTATCTATGAGTTGGAGAGTATATTTAGGAACTTGAGCGCACCTGTCAAATCTCACAATTCCCTATTATCAATAAAATAATGTTTGATACAATGATGACCAATGATGTGAAAACATAAATATAGAGGAGGGGCTCAAATATAAATATTTCTATTGCTTTATATTTTTATTGAAGAACTTCAAGTTTCACATGTCTCAAATTAACCCCCTCTCTCAGTTCTGCTGCAATTTTCTTGTTTTTTTATTAATCAATTTTGTAATGATTGATTAAGTTGAGGTAGTCATAGGGGTTTAAAACTGCACATCATTCTGGCACATCTGGAAAAAATGGAATTCGCTATTGGAATGTTTGCAAAAATTTTTTTTCAGAGTCTTATAATACATGTAGTTAAATTTGATAAAAGAAAATTACAATTTTATTAGGTAACCATGTAGAATATTGAACCTTTTCAGCAATCTCCTGTTAAGGTGAGATAATTTGTAAAGAAATTAAAAGGAAAAATTAGTTTTTATATGCCCGTCTTTGACGGGACGTATTATGGTATACCGGTGTCCGTCGGACTGTCTGTCTGTCCGTCCGTCCACACGTCGTACTCTAACTAGAGAATGTTTTGAACATTTTTCTTTAAACTTTGCAGGATTGTTGGATATGACAGAAGAAAGCTTCCTATCGTTTTATTTTGTCGTCAGATTTTTTGTTCCAGAGTTATGGAACTTTGATTATTTCAAAAAAGCTTGAAATTGCAATTTTCGTTGACATGTCGTACTCTAACTAGAGAATGCTTTGAACATTTTTCTTTAAACTTTGCAGGATTGTAGGGTATGACAGAAGAAAACTCCCTATGGTTTTATTTTGTCTTCAGATTTTTCGTTCCGGAGTTATAGGACTCTGATTATTTCAAAAAAAGCTTGAAATTGCAATTTTGGTCCACATGTTGTACTCTAACTAGAGAACGCTTTGATCATTTTTCTGGAAACTTTGCAGGATTGTTGGGTATGACGAGAGGAAGCTCCCTATCATTTTATTTTGTTGATGGATTTTTCGTTACAGAGTTATGGGACTTTGATTATTTAAAAAAGCATGAAATACTATTTCCGTCCACACGTCATATTCTAACTAGAGAACGCTTCATTCATTTTTCTTGAAACTTTGCAAGATTATTGGATATGACAGAAGAAAGCTCCCTATCGTTTTATTTTGTGGAAGGAGAGTTATACAGTCTGTGCCAAAAACTTTTTCATTCACTAGCCCGAAGGGGCTAGTAAGGTACTGTGTTGTACTAGCCCGAACTCAATTTCACTAGCCTTTATAGAAGATTCTTTGTTATTAAGGTACAATCTTAACTAGCCCACCGGGCTAGTGACTTCAAATTTTTACTAGCCCGAGACTGATTTTACTAGTCTCGGGCGTAGGGCTAGTGGCTAAAGGCACAGACTGGTTATAGGACTTTAATTATTTTTAAAAAGTATTAAATTGCAATTTCTGTCTACACATTGATATTCTTTTATTTTAAGACATCACTACCCCTAAACCAATATACATTTTTGACTGTTTAACATCAGATGAAATAGTTAATATATATCAGAAGTCCCTTGTCATGTTTGTTCATAAGGAGTTTTTAATTTCAAGTTAAGTGGGGACGGGCATATTATGTGCTCTTGGCGCAGCTGTTTATTCTCTTTTAACTCAAAAATAAGTTCAGTGACCCCAGTTTTTTTAGGCAAATCGTAGGCAAGTATATTAGTTAGTTATTTACCAAAATATAAAAATATCAATCTGATTTAACTGAAATAAATTGTATGCAATAATAACAAACAGTAGGTCATGAAAATATCAGAAAAATTCTATCTGACAGTTTTAAGAGCCCTGCACCACCTTAATGATAACCATAATTCACCCTGCTTCACCCTTAGCAGTTCAGACTATATTTTTGGAGACACAAGGTTTTAAACTACCCCCTTTTGCAGCAGAGTTTCAGTATGATTCAATTTTTTTAGTAAAAACCTATAGTTTGTTTAAGTCTTCTAATAATAACACAATTCTTTTTTTTTTTGTTTGCATAAGGTACTTGTAGCTTCAAAAAGAGAAAAAGAACACAAATTCTGAGAATTTTTCAAAATTTCAAAATTAATTCATACCGTACTGAAGTAATATTATTATCTTTCATTCAACACTTTCCAATCATCTTGGACCCTGTGGTTACTTTAATGTCCCCCACAATTTTCTTTACATTGGAAACTGAAGTTCATCAGGCATTCAAGACAGAAAGTACTGTGGCTAAACACATACTGGGTAACCTGATTAAAGCCGAGAATGTAAACTCTTGGAGTTGCATGTCCCTGTTTAGTACCCTTTGAAAGCTAACAGTCACAAAAAGTGAGATTTTGGTGAGGGATGGGCTTTAAATGATGCACCCTACTTTAAGGCCAACAGCACAAATCTGGGTATTTTTTCTGTTCAGAAAAAGTTGCAAATTGTGCCAGACCACAAGCATGACAAGAATTTTTTTTTTTTTTTTAATTTTTGACACTCAGTTGAAAGCAAAAATTGCAAAAATCTTCATTTTTGCTACGAAGGGACTATCAGAGTCTGATCCTCCTTTGCATATCTTTTATACAACACAGCAAAGATGACTGGACACTCTATGTGTATATGCACAATATAGCTTGCCTAACTCATATCAGCAGGTTCCTTGACACCTTGAAAAAAAATTACCAAAATTACCAAAAATAAGATTTCAATTTTGTAAGTTTAATTATCCCAATATACATGATTTAACTTTTGAAATGTTCCAGCTATATGTCATTTTAGAGATTACATGAACTTCATTAAATCAAAGTATTAATTAAATGATGGTAAGTGGGATTTCAAGAAAACGATAAAATTTTCACTGGACAACAAAAAATCACATATGAAATGTATGAAAAATCTTGGAGCTAATAGATAATCTTTTGAAGAAAATTGAATTGACCAATGCATTTTTCTGGGTATTGCCTCAATTAATACCCTGATAAAGTGCATTTCAATGCTCATAGTAGTAGTTCAGTGTCTTGTGTTGATAGGATAGAATGATAAATATATATAGTCAAAATATTGAAAAGTCCATTTTCTAGCATAAAGGTTCAACTTGGACAAATATGAGTATAGCAATATATTACAATACTGACAAGAACCCACTAGAATTTTCATTTACTGCCTTCCGACCCTGGTACATCCTTTTTAATGTAATAGCCCTTAACCTTGTAAAATGATAGAAGATAAGAACTGATTGCTTCCTTAATTATTAGTATACTACTTTGTAACCATAACATGTATCTATGTCTCTTTTTATAAGAAATAACAAATACAGGTTTATTTATTTTCCTAAACCAGTTATTTTGTATTAATATACACATTTTTCTGCTTGGATGAACTCTTGACCTTTATTTGACCACAAGCATTATGATACAACAATAATCAACATTTTTCTATTTTCAGAAAGAAATTTAAATAATTGATATGTGAAGACATGGACTATAAACTACATGTATTGTTGATGATTTACATGTGACCTGGAACATTAGGTAATACTAATTGTGTTCAGTTTATCCATTAGATTTTAAAGTTCAAAGAACACATGTGTAAGTCAAACATAGTATTTTTTTTTTAAAGAATAGAAATTAGTTAAAAGGATTGGTGTAAGGTAGGGGGGGTTGTTTGTATCTTCAGTCCTCAAAATTTGAAATATTGAAATGTTGTAAATTCAAGCAATATGTTTGCTATATTTATGTGTAACTCTATTATTAAAATTTCAAGACATACCTCTGAAATTTGTTGGTTTACAAATTAAGTTTTGTGGTTTATTTACAACCATGATTCAACTGATATTAAATTTCAATTAATTCTGTTCTGTTATTTCTTCGAATTTAAATGCAATAAATACTGAAAATGCAAGAAAATACAAGTGCCTTTGTGTCGTAAATTTTATAGCATTAAGAAATTAGTAATATGTTCCCTTAAAAATCTTCTAATCTAGATAAACATATACATTAAAATGGAAGTTGAATTGTTGTGCCCTATTACATTGAGGTGACATGGACTGTATGGTGCAACTGGAAATCTTATCCCTGCATTTTATGCTGGGTTCACACATAATGTAATTTGATTCGCATTGGATGCATATTAAACAAATACTAAATAAATTAGTTATTGCGCTACTCAAAACATATTTGTAACGTTGAGTTCACATGTACTCAACGTTACAAATATGTTTTGAATGCGCATATGGAATGCGTTTTGAATGCGCATATGGAATGCGTTTTCAATGCGCAAACGTTTGGATGTGTATTTGATGTGCATTATATATATGACTGAACACAGCATTACAGTCCCTAATACTGTACTAATGAACATGATAAAGAGAACATTAAATATGTAAAGTGAATAAATGTTTTTCATGTTTTCCAGGTACTTTTTTTGAATTATGAGAGTTCTTCAAAGTTAATGAATTTAAGGTGTAACAAAACAGAAAACTTCACTGTAATTGAGGACTTTGGTTTAGTATTGTCTGTCAAAAACAGATGTGTATCTCAATGAAACTGTAATTATCAAATTTTTATGTTCGATGTTTTCATATATCCTCTCTGATTTAGGAAGATAGATACTACTGCCCTGCACAATTCAATCATGCATTTGAAAGTTACAGAGTCGAATACGGATTTCGTTTGATTTTTTTTTTTTGTCTAAACAGTCAATTTTACAGTTCACCTTTGTGATGTCATAATTGATTGACTACTTTGAAACGTCACAGTTTTCCCGTTTTGCCTTTCTTTATTTTTCCTATGAATTCTATGTAAATTTTTGAAAAAGGCCACAAAAAAAAATTATTCTAGATTCTCATCCCTGCCCGCCCCAATTTTTTTCGCCCGCCTCAAAAAATTTTATTTTGTGTTTTTTTGGCATTTTTTGCAAAATTTGTTTTTTGACATTTTTTGCAAGATTTGATAAATAATATAAAAATAAAATTCATCTGCCCCTCCCCCCCCTCCCCAAATTTTAAGAAAAAATGGATGAGAATCTAGGAATTACTTTATTGTGGCCAAAATGGTAAAAAAATCCCAAACTTCAACCTTGATTCAACCAAAAAACATGATGACCCATACTTTTTATTTCAGATTTCAAGTGTGTAGGATGGAGTCTTTAATTGTGCCAATTTGTAACAAAATCTCATTGATGTAAATATTAGTGTCTATCTATCTTAAAATAGAATATATTTAAATTTTGGTTATACATCAAAGAAAATAGAGTAATGTTGCTCTGTTCAGAGTCACTGAAATTTTCATTGATATCTTGTCCCAACCACAATTTAATAACACATGTTTTAATCATACATTCCATATAGGCATCAAGAATAAAGCTTTGATATACTATGATCTATATTTTGATTCTAATATGACGTCCTTTAATCGCCTTGTGTCCATAACCGTGGTAAAATCAGCATATATTTGATGGTATTGTCATGACAATCTACAGTACTTTTGATTATGTCGAGGAGAGTTTGACGACAGTTATTACAGCATCACAGAACAAAAAAGCCTTACTTTATGGGGTACAATGGCTGTTTCACCTATAAATACAAAGACGAGTTCATCTTTTCCTTACCCTGCAAGTGTCATATTAGAATCGAAGTAATTCACCAGAGCATTTATATATGTTAATTTTACCAAGGGTTTGCCCTTTATGCCTATATTTTACCCCTCGCATACACTCTGGATAAAATATTTGCCATAAGGGGCCAACCCATGGTAAAATCGCTCCTGTGAATTATTTCTTAATTAGAATAGGTCGTTTGGTTTTGTTTATTTTCAGAAGCTGAGGAGATTTGGCTGAATGTTTATGTCACAAGATGGAGTTAGTGTTCAACAATGTTCATGTAACAATTAACAAGGTTCCCATACTGAAGGATATATCTGGTATAGCCCAAGCTGGATGTATGACTGCGGTGATGGGACCAAGTGGTAAATATTCATATGTAACAAGAGAGAGCATTTAAGGTTGCTTTACATTTGTATTTTATGCATAACAGATGGATAAGATTTCAGTTTTGATACATGTATAATGTTATGTTCATAGGCCATGTATAGGCAAACGATATTTGAAACAAAACCAGTACTTTTTGTGCAAGTTCTACTGCATAGTTGGTACTACATCTCAAATATTCGAAGGGAGATAATGGAACTTTAATTCTAATTCCATTTAATATACCATATAAGGAGTTTCTTACTTTCAAAATTTTCTGTGTGTTCATCTGTCAATATGGTCATCAAGCATATAGGGTACATTGGTTGTTGCCCTGCAACTCCTACAGTTATCATACCAAGAAATTTTTGTTTTACAAATCATTTTACACAATATCAAAGATATGCATCTGGTTAGGATTTTTAAAAGTAAATTTTTACTAAAATTGTGTAAATTAGTAGCTTGTACATGGTTTGTCCAAGCAAGTCCTAATTAGTTTTTAGTTCGCCTCAACGAAGTTGAGGGGGACTATTGGAGTACCCCCGGCGTCCACGTCCTCGTCCGCATTTGGGTATAAATCTTGGTAGCTCTGCATGGTAGGGTCATCAAACTTTGCATGCAGGTGCATCTTGGGCTATCTTACAGCCTCAAAGAAAATTAGGTCTCTCTGACCTCTATTTTCCGCTTCAGTGGCGTGCATTGAAATTTACATCTAAGTTCATATCTCAGTAAGTATATATAGTATGATCATCTAACTGTGCATGTGCATGCATCTCTGATGGTAGGTCAGCATCCAGGCAAAATTAGTCACTTTGACTTACATTTTCTGCTTCAGTGACTTACATTCAAGTTTATGTCGGAGTTCAGAATTCCCCGGTCACTGTACATGGTAAGATCATCTAACCTTGCATATGCATGCATCTCTGATGGTATGTCAGCATCCAGGCAAAATTAGGTCACTTTGACCTACATTTTACGCTTGAGTGACTTACATTCAAGTTTAGGTCCCAGTTCAGATCTCGATCACTGTACATGGTAGGATCATCTTACCTGCAAATGCATGCATCTCTGATGGTAGGTCAGCATCCAGGCAAAGTTAGGTCACTTTGACCTACATTTCCGCTTTAGTGACTTACATTCAAGTTTAGGTCCGAGTTGATATCTCGGTCACTGTACATGGTAGGATCATCTAACCTTGCACATGCATGCATCTCTGATAGTAGGTCAGCATCCAGGCAAAATTAGGTCACTTTGACCTACATTTTCCACTTGAGTGACTTGCATTCAAGTCAACGTCCAAGTTCAGATCTCGGTCACTGTATATGGTAGGGTCATCTAACCTTGCACATGCAGGTCAGCATCCAGGCAAAATTTGGTTGCCGACCTACATTTTCCACTTGAGTTACTTACATTCAATTTTACGTCCCAGTTCAAAACTCGGTCACTGTACGTGGTAGGATCATCTAACCTTGCACAGTTGCATATGTATGCATCTGTGATGGTAGTTCAACGTCTAGGCAAAAAAAGGTCACTTTGACCTACATTTTCTACTCGACTGACTTACATTCAAGTTTAGGTCCCAGTTCAGATCTCGATCACTGTACATGGTAGGATCATCTTACCTGCAAATGCATGCATCTCTGATGGTAGGTCAGCATCCAGGCAAAGTTAGGTCACTTTGACCTACATTTCCGCTTGAATGTGACTTACATTCAAGTTTAGGTCCGAGTTGATATCTCGGTCACTGTACATGGTAGGATCATCTAACCTTGCACATCATGCATCTCTGATGGTAGGTCAGCATCCAGGCAAAATTGGGTCACTTTGACCTACATTTCCGCTTTAGTGACTTACATTCAAGTTCATGTCAGGGATCAGATTTCAGGTACTTTACATGGTAGTATCATTTTGCATGTGCATGTGCATGCATATGTGATTGTAGCTCAGCATTCAGATAAAATTAGGTCACTTAAACCTACATTTTACGCATGAATGACTTACAATAAAGTATACATCTGAGTTCATAGCTTGTTGGTTCAAGTAACCTTGCATATGCATGCATTTTGGATAGTATGTCAGCATCCAGGCAATATTTGGTTGCTGCGACAATGTACCATAACTTTGTAATCATTGATTACCTATGTTTTTTACTGGGAAGATTTTATTCTATTTTGTAGATCATTGCATACCTGTATATGTCAAAGATATGCACTGATTTTGGTGAATTTTCTTAAAATATACTAGTACGGTAGATTGTTGATCTAAAGCCTTTAGATACATAGGCTGTCTACACAATCTTTAACAGTTTTTCTCCCTCAAAGGGATCATTTGTTCATATATCAGAGATGTACATGTGATGAGGATTTTGATTTTTGTGAATTTTTTAATATTTTTTAATATCTGCTTACTTAAATTTATATCTTGGAGGGGCATCATACATGTCATACACAGACAAAAATATTATAGGTAAGACATCTATGGATGTGACATTCCTATTTTAACCTTAAGGGGCAAATGACCTGTTAGTTTTGTTTGTTGGTATTTTATTTCACTTAACTCGTCCAGGAAGTTAAAGAAGAATATTTTTTTTATCAGTTAAGAAATACATGTACTTCAACTGAAGAGAATGTAGTTTAAAAAAAACCCTGAGGGAACCTGAATGCTTGTTTTTATTAACCTTATCTAAAACTGGACTTTTCAGTCTTTTTCATGGTATGTTTCTTCTATGAAGTATTTTCCATTAATAAAAATCCATTCTAATATGACTCTCCTCTTTCACTTTGGAAACAAAGCTATGTTCTAATTCCAACAATATTTTTAGCACATGTGTATATTTTTTATAAAAGGACATTCGTAATGTACAATTTCACATTTTATTCACTCAATATTCATTTTATTTTGCGTACATAAAGTTTTAAATAATGAATCACCCAAAAATCCACAACAAATAATGACAGTAATAGAAATTTACAACACAGTTACTCAGAACTGAAATTGACATAACCGTAACCTAGCAATAAATGTGTTGTTGTTCTGAAATCTTATCTATGTTGCATATCATGCTCCATGCTTCAAACACACAATTTTTAATTTTTAACCTTAATAAAATTATAAATATTTATAAATATGAGTTTTATTCCTTTTCTTTTNGGGGGGGGGGGGCTTCAAAAACAACATAACTAAATAAATCAGAAATACAACAAGCTCACACTGATACCCGCTTCGATTTTAAAATATCCGTATTCTATATGTTTTATAACATATTATTTGTATTAACTCACAAGCTTATGAGCCACTTGTATTAATAAAACATCGAATACAGATTTCTCTATGTCCATTTATGTGTCTTTGTATGCAGTTTTCCGTCATATTTCAATTCTAGTGCAAAACCAAATATTGCTCTCTAAGAGACGCTTCGAATGTTCAAAACTCTTGTTAAATATATTAGAATAGAAATAGATTATTGCAATTGGGCTCTATGCGAATTAGAACATGGTCAGACCTTATATTTGTCTTCATTTTATACCTCGCTATCGCTCGGTATAAAATATTGACAAATATAAGGTCTGCCCATGTTCTAATTCGCATAGAGCCCGCTTGCAATAATCTATTTCTTAATTAAATGATACCTCATTTGCAGAACAGCCATAAAATACCAAAGAAATTAGAGAAATAGTTTATCTTGATTTTTTAATCAATGTCCACTCAATTGTTTCTTTTATGTACTAAATGCAATATTCCAACAACTAGGATGGTAATGTTCAGTTAAAAAAAAAACCTACTGATTCCAACAATAAAAATTTTATAATGTCTTGATTAACAATAAATTTGCTATTGGATTATAAAGATTCATATTTATCATGTTTTTGTAAAAGACTGAGCCAACATACCACTGTATGTGTTTCCAGCAACCATAACAACAATTTCTCTTGTAATGTCATTTGCAAAAGTTAAATTCATCGTGGAATCTTATATTTTCTTTTTAACTACTGTGAAAGTACTACTGTTCATGGGGTTCCAATTTTCATGAATTTCTTGGTTCACTAAGACCACGAAATTAACTTCCGGATGAAATGCATTTTTCCTTACAGTTTCAATGCATAGAATTCAAAACCACAAATTCAAATACATACAGAATAGTGATATTTATGAAAACCTCAAAAATTGATGTACGAATAAAGTACTTACACAGTATATCCTTCAGTAGTTAATGAGGTACGAATTTCAACTTGATTATTAAAACGTCATGACTTTGATCTTTTATGGATGTACATTTGTAAATCATATTCTGTTGCTGAATAAATTTATTTATTCTTATTTTCATTTTCAGGAGGAGGTAAAACTACTTTACTGAATACACTAGCAGGAAGATGTCCATACAATTCAGGGGAGATAACTGTAAATGGATGCAATATTTCTAAGTCAACAAAAAGAAAAATGTGCTATGTACTGCAGCAGGATATCTTATTTCCTAATTTAACACTTAGGGAAACTTTGTCTGTAAGTCTATCAGTATTGAAAAAGAGGATACCTAATTTGTGAGGATTTTTTTAAACTGATAGAGAGCCCCTAATAGAACATTAAGACTAATGAAAAATATATTGGGCTTTAAGGATGTTCACTGGTCAATTTTAAAATAACAAGGATATCAATTAAATGTGATTTTTTGTTAGAAATTGAAAAAGAAATAATTAAAGCCCAAAAAAATTGATAGGTTACCAATGAAATTTTTGAGATACCAGTGTTTCCAAAAATGGCTGGAAACCGATCTCCTCTGCATTTTTTATAGTTTAAAATGAGCAATGTTTATCCAATAATGAATGTGACAAAAGAACACCAGTTGAATAAAATTTTGTCAGAATGCTCCCAAAGATATGTAAAATGAAATTAATGAAAAAAATTAGGGGGTCACCGAGTAAAATATTATTAAGCTTTTGAATGGATAAAACCAGAGAAGTCCGAAAATCTGATAGAAATGCATAAACATAACAAGCGAACATCCTTAAAGAATTTAAGCACAATATAAAATTTCACAGGCCAATATAATAAATTTGACATGTTTCATAATTATGGAAATTTCAAAATTTTCTAATATGGTGAACATCTGAAATCCAATATCAACATTCCAATATTGCAATACAGTGAAAGCTACATGTATCTAATGTTTTGAAAATTAGATTTATGCTTTTGGCTCCATAGATGCAGGAGATATATTCATTAACCCTACAGTACAACAAATATACATTACAATTAGTAACTTTATGACCCATCATTATAACTTGCAGACTTTTCAGAATTTGCATTATTAAGAAAATAATATAAATTGAAAAGCATAATGCTGATATTATATTTATTATTTTTATATATTTAGTTTACAGCAATGATAAGGTTACCAGAATCAATGCCAAAAACGGAGAAATATAACCGTATGGAGCAGATTATTGATGACCTTGACCTTAGAAAATGTTCAGATACTAGTAAGTAAATTTTGTGATATACATGTAATCATAAAGTGAATATCAAATAAGAATATTCTATGTAATTTATTTAGATCGCCATCCTCACTAATTGCCAAAATATTCCTTGGTTTTAAAGGGGCAACACTGTATTTTTATCACAGAAGAACAAATAAAACGAAAATAATATCTTTTCAGAAAGAGGATCACAAAAAGTTTATTGGTTATACAGTGATAGGATTTGCAATTAATAATTAACTGTGAAAGTACTGTTGTTCGAGGGGTTCCAATTTCCATTGATTTCGTGGTTCACTTAAACCACAAAAATAAGTTCCCAACGAACTGCATTTCTCCCCTAGTGAAATTTAGGGAAACCACGAAAATTGATGTCCAAGAATAAAAGTACATTTGTACTTCCACAGTAATAGTTTCAAAGATCTATTTTAAGAATGTAGTAAGGTGGAATTAAGAACATCTTTGATTTTGAATTACATGTAATATTTAAATGGATAGAGCATTCAAAAATCCAAAAATATTGACTTGCTTAAAGAATTTTAGGACACTATCCTAAGGGACAAAGATGAACAGAACAGTTTAATAATGTTTTTGATTACATAAAAATTAGATTACATGGAGTAGATGGACATAGCACAAAATCCAAATCACTTTAATAAGGAAATACAGAGAAACAGAACAATGAATATATTATCCATCTTGAAGTCACCATGAGGCTTTCTACAATAACCAAGATGCCACATGCCTCATTGTAAGTTTATATAAGCCAGTAGAACCAGTGCTAGCACTAGATATCAGTCAGTACAACATCTATGTTCATTTATAAAACTGGATGCAGGATTCACCCAAATATAAAAATAGGAGATGAGGTTATTTTACAAACACTATAATCTGTAAAAAGGGCTAAAATAAAAACAACATTTATAACATTTTCTTTAGTCATTGGTGACTTTTGGTTGAGAGGACTGTCTGGAGGAGAGAAGAAGAGAGCTAACATAGCATGTGAATTAATCACTGATCCTTCGATGATTTTATTAGATGTAAGTATATAGTTAAGGGGGTGTGAAACATTGTCCTCCACAAACATTCATTCAGGAATACTATAAGGTAATTAATGTACACCAAAATCCCAACAGAATTCTGACTGTCTGACAGATTAAAGTGCACTGGTGTAATTATTCCATGTGATATACACATTAGGAATGAATTTTTGCTTACAGATGCACTTCAAGTTTGAAGGTTTTGCTATTAAGATATTAGCCAGCTATGTTTTAGGGTTACAAGAATTAATCCTGACCTTTTATCTCTCTAAACAAAACAGAAAATTAACATGCAACTTGTTATGATGTCATTAACACACCTATAAGAGAATTACGGATAACAACAACCCTGATGGTAAGGAAATCATGTAAGAAAGCAATCAAACTTAATTGAAAATTTAACATTTAGAAACCTTAGACACCCTTTAGTAAGATTTTCTGACAAGACTTGCTGTTTAAAAGATTGAAATCTTTCCTTCTGGTGGCTAGATATACTGCACTTCTTATTTGAGATAGTTGGATAAAGTCTAATAAAATGTCTCATGTATTTTACACAATTATTGCTAGCAGTATATGCATCTTAGAATCTTGACATAATCTGAATATGGTGCTGAGAACTGATACAGACATAAAAAAGAACTCATATTTACTTACAAAGTTGCATTGGTTTGACTGTTTGCATAATATTGAATATGACTCAATATTGGCAAATAAAAACAGAGGGGTAGACGTAACAGTAAATTCTTTCCACCTGTGTATTCTTTCTGCTTGGGTGAAATACACTAGGACAGACATTCCAAGACATAAAAACACTAAGGTAATTCTTCTGGCAGAATAAGCACTAATGCAAGGTAGAAATACACTATGGTATTTATGTACCAGGACATTCTACATGCCAGAAAGAAAGACCCTTTACAAATAAGAGTTTTCTTTGATTGATAAATAACAACTTGGCAAAAGAATGATGTCCATAATTGTATATGGTAAGATACAGTAAGCATTATGATTTCTAACATCTTTTTATTGGCTTGTTTTACAGGAACCAACATCAGGATTAGACTATAGTACAGCCTACAGTTTGATAAATGGTCTGAAGAATTATACTAAAGACCACAATAAAACCATAGTTACCACGATACATCAACCTTCAAGTTTCATCTTCTACTTGTTTGACAACCTATTATTATTATCTGAAGGGGAGGTAACTCATACCATTTGTTTTTGATATAGCATGCTGTTCTCATTTTAATTTAATATTACCAGGTATTGGTGTTATGAAGTATGGAAATATCATGGCATTTACATGTTTAAATCTATAGGTGTTTGATGTATTTGTATTCCTTACAATAGTTTTACATTACTCAATATGTTTTACCTCTTTGTGTAGATTTCACCCACATCTGGTGAATATTTCACAAAGCTGCATGATTCTTCTGTAAATGGCCATTTCCTGGGTAGGACCACCGAGTTGAGATGAGCTCATGTGCACTTGTCTTAACTCGGTTTATGACCAATCACAACTATTAATATTGATGAATCAATACCAGTATAATTGACGAAACATAACAAATTGCTTGACATCAAAATGATTGATTGATTGATTAGTTAGAGTTTAACGTCCAATGAGCAATATTTCAGCTATATCAGGACGAGAACAAGTTAATCAATTCAAAACAAATTGTAAGTAAAAGAAGAAAGAAATAAAGGTGGAAGGGACAACCGGGGCAACGACTTTTGATTGCCACTGGAAAAGGGGAGAAATGGGTAGGGGCAGGAAATTTAGCCTTCTATACGACACCCAGTGCGTCTGCTCTCTTTAGAGAAATATAGAAGGGGTCTTTATACTGCATGGAGCGTGGCGTTTCTCCACACAGTTTGGCTACAATGGTTCGCGGTCAGGCTTTCCGTATTATGACCTGACTACCCCGCAAAGACAGGGCATTCCCCTATCCACCACCTGGGGACGCGCCCGGCAGCTCTGTAGCCAAAGCCCCTGAAAACCTATTCAGGTGCCGGGGACATCAAAATGAAAAAGTATGTAAAAATGGGTGGGGGCTTTGCCTCTGCATTTAAAGGTTTCAGAAAATTGAAAATTATTTTTTAAGGAAGAAATAGCTACTAACATTTGATTTATATCTTTCACTCTTGTATGAAATTATTTGTTTTTGTTTTTCTCATTTTGCTTCGCGCCACTCGAGAAAAGATGGAATTTTTTACATTCGTGAAAAATATTACAATCTTTGATCTGCTGTCATGTAAGAAGCTATAATTCTTTTAAAGAAGTTTTTTGCTGGAGGCAACATCATTCAATTGTTCAAGCTCCTGATTTATATTAAACAGACAGTTTTAAAATAATCACTAATTAATTAACACTGTTGAGCTAAGGGTGATTTATATTTATACCCCTGCTTTGAAAAAGCGGCGGGTATATAGTGATGGCAGTGTCCGTCCGTCTGTCCGTCCGTCTGGTCTGTCCGTCCGTCTGTCTGTCAAACATTTTTGGTCACAGTTTTCTCAGCTTGTATATGTTGGAATGATTTCATATTTGGTCAGAAGCTTGATTTTGATGAGTTGCAATGTGTAAGCTATTTTCAGGTCTGTCGTGTTGCTACTTCCTGTTTGCCAATATGTTGAAGTTTAACTATAACACACTATGGATGAGAAATTTTCGTCAAAGTTTTCTCAGCTTGTATATGTTGGAATGATTTCATATTTGGTCAGAAGCTTGATTATGATGAGTTGTAATGTGTAAGCTATTTTCGCGTCTGCTGTATTGCAACTTCCTGTTTGCCGATATGTTGAAGTTTTACTATAATAGACTATGGATGAGAAATTTTCATCACAGTTTTCTCAGCTTGTTTTGGTTGGAATTATTTCATATTTGGTCAGAAGCTTGATTATGATGAGTTGAAATGTGTAAGCTATTTTTTGGGTCTGCCGTATTGCTACTTCCTGTTTGCTGATATGTTAAAGTTTTACCATAACACACTATGGATGAGAAATGTTTGTCGCAGTTAACTTGAATTGTATGGGTGGGAATTATTTCAAATTTGGTGAGAAGCGTTATAATAATGAGTTGTAACGTGTTAGCTATTTTGAGGTTTTCCTGTTTGCCATTATTTTAAAGTTTTACTATAACCCTTTATGGAAGACAATTTTTTGTCACAGTTTATTTGGCTTCTATAAGTGGGAATGATTTCAAATTTGGCCTGGAGCTTTATAATAATGATTTGTAATGTTTAAGCCATTTACAGGTCTGTTTTGCATGCACTTCCTGTTTGCAGATTCTTTAATGTTTAACTATAAATAAACTAATGGTGTATTACCACTTCCTGTTTTCTTGGCTTGTATGAGTTAGGGCGATTTCAAATTTGGTCTGGACAACTATTTAAAGAATTGTATTACACTTTGGTAGTGGCAGTATTCGTTTGTGGCCCAGAGGACCACAGTACTTCTAGTTAATCTATTTGTTGCGTGTCAGGTTAATTGTTTTTCGTCTATTCAAACTTAGTTAAAAAACTATCATATAGGACAAATGATAAGTGCACTTGAAAATCATAAATAGTTTGTTTTTTAGATGGTATATGTATTTATTTCAATAGGTCAGGAATCCAGTTATCCTTCTAACTGGTATTTAAGGAGATTGTTTCCGCCTTCAATTACACAAGAGTTCCTATCTCGAAAGTCCTGTATTCTGTGGAGGTTTATTTTTCATCCGATTTCCATGAAAAGTTTAACCATTAAAAAGAGCCCAGGATTCAGTTTCTCCATATAATTCTCATGTAATGGTAATTTTTTTATGCATGTGGATTGATGTACAGCAATGAGAATGAATGCACAGCAATGAGAATGAACCAATACTGCAATCCAAGCTACTCATCCCCTTAAAATGTCTACATTTGTTTACATATGTTTTTGTTTTTCTTCAGTCGATAGATGTCTACTAACACACTACATTTCTGTATATATGTGTGTGATTTATACCTGCATGTAACCAAGGTAACTAACAATTCTAAATAATCGTAAATTGTTGTGCGTATAATAACTTTTATTAAATGTCACATGATCAGCAAATATACATTTATGTTAAATGATCACCAAATAAATTAAAACTTAATAATGAGGGATGCTGTCATACAGATTGTCTCGAAAATACATGTATTTGTACTGGTACATGCTTTTCCAGTCAAGCATTTCACATGTATTTTATACAAATTACAGACTTTCCACTACTATCGGTATTTTGATGCCCCCACGACGAAAAGTCAGGGGGCATATTGTTTTACCCTTGTCCGTCCATCCATCTGTCCGTCCGTCCGTTCGTTCATCCGTCTGTACAAATGAAAAACACAACTATTCATGTATTGTAGAAAGTTTGCAAACAAATTCCAACTACTTCTAAGGAATCTAACTTACAACAAGAAGATGTGCACACACATATCTCTTGTAATATACAAAATGGCTGTGGTTGCCATGGAAACTGAAAAAAAGGCGGGAAAATTCAGAGTGCCTCAAATTCGACGAAACTTTACAAGAAGGATGTGTAGCTCCCATAGAAATGATTTTGGGTCTCAGAATTTTCAAAATGGCTGCCGTTGCCATGGAAACTAGAAAAGGGCAGGAAAATTAAAAGTGCCTCAAAATGGACGAAAAGTTACAGGAAGATTGCCTAGCACCCATATACTGTATAATCATTTATTTTTGTGGGGATAAAATTTCGTGGATTTAATCTTCAAATCTATTTCATGTGGACAAATTTTCGTGGAATTCATATAATATATAGTAATTACTATTGCTTGAATTAATTTCGTTGGGCTTTAATTTCGTGGATAAGTTTTACCCACAAAATAAACGAAATTTAATCCCCCACGAACATTTCTGCTTTTACAGTAATTGATTTTTGGGCTCCGAACTTCCTGTTATATATTTTGGAAAAATTGGAGGCATATCATTGTGTCCATACTTGTACTGTGTCAACACTTGTATTGTGTCAACACACACTTAAATTTGCTCTTGCCATATTGATTCAGGGTTCAATGAGCGGGGGCATAATTGGTTGCCATTTGGCGACAGTTCTAATTCAAATTCAAAACTCACAAATTATCATAAACCTTGAGTTGTAGCTGACGAAAATCACCAGTGGTACAATTTTTTTATACTAACGCAAAAAATTTGAGGTTGTATAATGGTATGGTGCTGTCGTCGTTGTTGCCGTCCGGCATTGTCGGTGTCTGGAGACACTTTTGTTTTTTGTCAATAACTTAAGTTCCAGTTGATTAATCCTAATGAAATTTTTACACAGTGTTCCTTGGCACAGAAGGAAGGATTGGGTGGGTTTTGGTTATTTTGGCCCCTCTTTTTTTAGCTCACCTGGCCTTAAAGGCCATGTGAGCTTTTGCCATCACTTTGCGTCCGTCGTCTGTTGTCCGGTGTCTGTCGTCCATCAACAATTCTTCTCCTCTGAAACTGCTGGGCCAATTATAACCAGACTTGGCCTGGATCATCACCAGGATATGCAGTTTCAAAATTGTGTTCGATTAGTCCGTAGATCAAACAAGATGGCTGCTGTTACTTAAAATAGAACATAGGGGTAAATTGCTGTTTTTTGCAAATAACTCGAAAACCGTTATAGATATCAAAAAATCTGATGGAGTAAAAATGATCAGCATGGCAAGATCTACCTGCCCTGCAACTTTGAAGAAAATCGGAAAACCCGTCTTGGAGTTATTGCCCATTTTCCGTAATATTTTCAAAATTTTAACTTTATTAATTTTTTTTCAGAAAAACTTTAAGAGATATAAGTCAACTTTAAATTGCAAAAATTTTCAGCATGTCAAGATCTACCCACCCTGAAATTTTGAAGATAATCCAAAAACCCATGTAGGAGTTATTGCCCTTTTTTCACATAATTTTCAAAATTTACATATTTTTCGTCCTCAATTTCCAAAACTATAGAAGATGAAGGTAAGTGTAAATTGATAAAATGTTTGCAATGCTGTGGTGACTTAAAAACTGGTGTTGAAAATTATTCGTTGACTGCCATTTTCAAAATGGCCGCAAAAAAGGCGGGAAAATTCAACATTGTCTGATTTCAATGAAATTTGGTTTCCAAATAGATATCGATGTTGCGACTTCAAAACTGGTGTTGAAAATTGTCTGTTGTACCGCCATTTTCAAAATGGCCACCAAAAAAGGCGGGAAAATTCAACATTGTCTGATTTCAATAAAATTTGGTTTCCAAATAGATATTGATGTTGTGACTTCAAAACCAGTGTTGAAAATTGTTTGTTGGCCGCCATTTTCAAAATGGCCACCAAAAAGGCGGGAAAATTCAACATTGTCTGATTTCAATGAAATTTGGTTTCCAAGTGGATATTGATGTCACTACTGCAAAACCAGTGTTGAAAATTGTTTGTTGACTGCCATTTTCAAAATGGCTGCCAAAAGGCTTGAAAATTCAACACTGTCCGATTTCAATGAAATTTGGTTTCCAAATAGATATTGATGTCGTAACTTAAAGATATGGTGTTAAAAATTGTTATTGACTGCCATTTACCAAATGATGTCTCAACTTTAAAACTGGTGTCGAAAGTGGTCCTTAGCAAGACAATTTTTGTTAAAAAAGTCCAACAAAGAAGTATAGTAAAACATGATCAGACTTAAAATAGAATCAAAAGCCCAACAAAGAAGTATAGTAAAACATGATCAGACTTAAAATAGAGTCCAAGTTAATGGTGGTGTTTACTCTACCAAAGTTTGAGAGACTGGAGTTCAACTGTATAACTTACAATGTTAGCTTGATTGTGGCAACTGAAAGCCAGGTGAGCGATACAGGCTCCAGGGAGCCTCTGGTTTATAGAAAGGGCCGAAAAGGGCAAAATTGGGTGTTTCACTTATTTAACTGTAGAATATTTATTATTTATTGGATTTTGATGGGGTTTCTTTCAGTGGGTTCCTAATTGAATTTTCTATCAGTGGTATGCAACGGCATGTACCGTTCACAAGATAAAAGGGGCGATTTTCAAAAATTTCATTTTATTCATTTTTAGTCTGATTTGATGCAGTTTTTTGCAATGGATACCTCTTGAAAGTAAATATAGAGCTGCACCATCAGATTTTTGACAACATGTTTCTTTTCCGAGCAATGAGGGATCGAATGGGGATAAAATTGCAAATTTGCAGACAACCTAAAATTTTCATTTTTCATCGGATTTCAATGGGATTTTTTTCTTTGGATTTCTCTTGATATAAGCTTTCAGTAATATGTAATGGATTTGGCGTAGTTCTGACCATTTCCAAGCTACAAGGGGTCAAAAGGGCTGAAATTGCAATTTTCAGAATATGTAAAATCTTTTATTTTTGTATTGGATTTTATGGCGGATTTCCCGGATGGTTTACATATTTTATTGGCCGGATTGCACGGAGTGCAAATCCGGCTTATAGTATGGTGAATGTCGGGCAGGCGGGCGGATGGGCAGGCGGGCGGGGAAAATAGGATACTGATTTTATGAAATCAACTCCTCCTACAGTTTTCAACCTACATTTTTGAAACTTCACAAAATGTTTCTATATATATTATAGATGTGCACCTTCCTTTTTGGAATTATTTTGAAAATTTTTTCCTGTTTTTACGGACTTTGGAACTTAGTCATTTTTTATTGACATTTTCAACAAAGGGTACCTATTTTGTGAAATCAACTCCTCCTACAGTTTTCAACCTACAATTTTGAAACTTAATAAAATGTTTCTATATATATTGTAGATGTGCACCTTCCTTTTTGGAGTTATTTTGAAAATTTTTTCCTGTTTTTACGGACTTGGGAACTTTGTCATTTTTTATCGACATTTTCAACAAAGGGTACCTATTTTGTGAAATCAACTCCTCCTACAGTTTTCAACCTACA
>MJUU01049746.1:111751-176860 GCA_002080025.1 Modiolus philippinarum
CAGTTTTATCAAGAATCAAGAATACCAAAATTAAGAATACCAGTTTTATCAAGAATCAAGGATACCAAAATCAAGAATACCAGTTTTATCAAGAATCAAGAATACCAGTTTTATCAAGAATCAAGAATACCAAAATCAAGGATACCAGTTTTATCAAGAATCAAGAATACCAAAATCAAGAATACCAAAATCAAGAATACCAGTTTTATCAAGAATCAAGGATACCAAAATAAAGAATACCAGTTTTATCAAGAATCAAGAATACCAAAATCAAGAATACCAGTTTTATCAAGAATCAAGAATACCAAAATCAAGAATCAAGAATACCAAAATCAAGAATACCAGTTTTATCAAGAATCAAGAATACCAAAATTAAGAATACCAGTTTTATCAAGAATCAAGAATACCAAAATCAAGAATACCAGTTTCGGTGCTGATCCGAAAGCCGATTCTATTTGGAACCTTACAATATCTAATTTTTTGTTAATTTTGTTGAAAACTAAGGAGTATCTCCCTCATGCAAAGCTCTGTCCTTAGCTGATTTTGGCTTTACCTTTAGATCACATTTGTTATTTGTTCTCTATCAGTTTTTAAATATCTTTGAGTTAATGGTCTTCCAAAAGTTTAGACTTTATCTGCACTGATGAGGCATAAGTTGTCGAAATGCGCATATGCAGAATTTAAATTCACANTAAAGCCAAAATCAGCTAAGGGTAAAATGAGCAATTAAAAAAACTCCCAAACAGCATTCCGTTAAGTTTGGTTGAATTTGCTTCAGAAGTTTCAGGGGAGTTGATGAAATGTGAAAAGCTAAGGGACAAAGGACGAACGGCGGACGCCAAGTGATGGCACAGACAAAGGTGATGATGTAAAGATCGAAACGACCAACAATGTCATTAAAATGGAATAAAAAAGATAACAGGAAACACCTACAATTAAGTATTATTATAATCTGAAAACTAGAGAAAGTTACAATGACAGTATGTATTGGCCAATCGGGGTTATTAACAAAATTACCCAACAGAATTGTCTAGAGCCAAAGTCTAAGAGGCAATTAGACAAAGCAGGTGCAAAATCAAAAATACCAAATCAAGAATACCAGTTTTATAAAGAATCAAGAATACCAAAATCAAGAATACCAGTTTTATCAAGAATCAAGAATACCAAAATTAAGAATACCAGTTTTATCAAGAATCAAGGATACCAAAATCAAGAATACCAGTTTTATCAAGAATCAAGAATTCCAAAATCAAGAATACCAGTTTTATCAAGAATCAAGAATACCAAAATCAAGAATACCAGTTTTATCAAGAATCAAGGATACCAAAATTAAGAATACCAGTTTTATCAAGAATCAAGAATACCAAAATCAAGAATACCAGTTTTATCAAGAATCAAGAATACCAAAATCAAGAATACCAGTTTCGGTGCTGATCCGAAAGCCGATTCTATTTGGAACCATACAATATCTAATTTTTTGTAAATTTTGTTGAAAACTAAGGAGTATCTCCCTCATGCAAAGCTCTGTCCTTAGCTGATTTTGGCTTTACCTTTAGATCACATTGGTTATTTGTTCTCTATCAGTTTTTAAATATCTTTGAGTTAATGGTCTTCCAAAAAACTTTAGACTATCTGCACTGATGAGACATAAGTTGTCGAAATGCGCATATGCAGAATTTAAATTCACAAGAACTTCGGTATTTGGTCATTTTATAGAAAAGGTCGGAAATATTACAAATATATACGGTTGTATTCAAATGTAAAAAACATATAAGTCATAAGCATAAAGAATAACTTACTATTATTATTAGTTTTCTTCAAGACCATTCTTATCCTTCCCGTTTTTGTTGTTATTTTAGTGCATGTGAATTCCTTACATCTCTTGGTTTTTCTTTCTCCTTCCTTGATACATATTCCACCAAATTTACACCCTATGTAAACAATACGTATTACATCAGTAGGAAACTAGAGTGTTGGACATCGTGCTAAAAATAAAGATTACAAAACTAGATCACGTTAAGTACCATGTTTTATCCACTGATAGTAAAATTTTAAAAACTTGCAGAGCTTTATAAATTTCTATAGTGGATAAAATATTGTAATAATCGGGATAACGTCATGTAATCTTTTTCTGTTATGATTAATGATATACACGGACATTTGTTTTCCAAGTAGATTTTGCGGGAAATGACACAGGGCTTTATTCAACATGTGTTGTATATGAAAATTTATTCTACCGGTCAGAACCAGTTTAGACGGCATTAATTATTGTATCGAAATATTATAATATATAAATAATAATTCTTGCAAACTGACGCCTCAACAGCCTCTTTTAGTAGACGATAAAAAAGAATGAAGGAATATGGTGTAAATGTACATAGAACAAATTCCCTACACATTATGGTAAGATTAAGGAAATGGGAACGTTTTGATTCTTGTTCTTCATTTTCAGTCACTTCAACAAAGAGCAAACACCCATACATAATAGAAAGTACAAAACAGACCGTTGATGTTTTTCAATAAGATTCCTCATAAAAATTTCTTTCATTAGCAACGTTGTTTATATGCATTTAAATAAACCTTCTCTCTTCAATTATCAAATATTCAAAATGATCGGAAATCGTTAACAAGCTGAGGAGTCTTGACCTTTTGGATGCTTATGACGGTAAAAATGCCACATTTACTGCACCGCTGAAACACAGAACGACGAACGAAAACAGCGAACGTAGATCACAATCCTGGAAGCCTAAAGATTAACATTTTAAAGTTCAAAGTACAAAAATACCCAAGTTGCACAATAAACAGTAAATTGTATAATACTGTACACGTGTTTCAATGAAAAACACTAATTATCACAATAAGAATCGAACAAAATTTTCAAAATATGTGTGTAAATCGGTTGCAAATAATTAAAAACTACCAACTGAATTGTCATTATGATATGAATAGACAGTCCGAATGTCTTGATAAGTCTTCAATCTGTGGTACGAAAAATTGATTTATTTTACAAATTTCATTTTGTGTTTTATTTAATCTTGTATTCAAATAGGAGATGCTTATCTGGTAAACTTATCCGGTCTCGTTCCTCGTTGAGTTAACATTGACTTTAAGAGCAGAAAATATAGTTGATCGGTATACACTCACCTCTACCGGTCTTCTCAAACCAGGCTATGTTGATTATATTATTTACGAAACAAGTCCTTGTGACACATGTATTTGGAGTTGTATATGACTGTCCTCCATTATAGCAACGACCTCTACGTATACAATCTGAAATAAGATTTAAGTCCCTTCTCAGTTGAATTGTATTACTGATATCTTTGTGTCTGTGTTGTTAAGTCTTTAGCTGAGAATGAAGTAAGTTTAAAGAGAAAAATCGTTCGTTTGCAGATAGTTATTGAACAAATCAATACCAAATTTGATGTTAATTTTACAAAAGTGACACGTTCAACACGGCGGGTATTAGCTGCATGATTCTTTACTTTATTTTATGTGCTATGTTTGAAATGTCTTGTATATTTGTATATTTTGTACTGTAATTATATGTATTGCCATCAACTCCCTAGGGAGTAAAATTTGGTTTTTCAATAAAGTTAATTTATAAGAAGGAGATGCTTAATCTACAGGGGGTCTCGATGGGGGGTCCCTTTCCCGAAATCCCGTCAATTTTTCTCCACTTTCCCGTTTCCCGAGCTGGAAAATATTTTACAAAGACTCTTAAAGAGGCCACTTTTTCCCGTTTCACGGGCACTTTTCTCAGTTGTTCCCGCTCTACATCCTTTCCAGTTTTCACGTGCACTTTTTTGCCACGATCCGTTTCCCGCTTACTTAAAAAGGCCAATCCCGCTACCCGCTTATACCCCATCGAGACCCACTCTACAGGTGCACCTGATCTCACCCGTAGTTTTAAACTGGGTCCGTGTTGTTCATCTGTTTATGTTGAATGAAAGGATATGGAGTAAATGCACAGGAGACAAAGTTTCTACAAATACATGGTAAAAAACAATCAAAGGAACAACACTTTTATTGTTGTTCTTCATCTTGTGTCTCCATTTATCATTTGTGGTGTCTTTTCCGATGTTGCCCATGTCTTCGAATTATTCTCTTTTTTTGGCTGACGGTTCGGTTCTCACTTATTTTAACTCAGTCGAATTTATTAGCATCATTATTTCTATCGGACATTATCTCTTCATTGGAGAAAGTCTTAGATAGGACAACGCGTTTCTCACAACTCGGAAGATGTATTCAACCCAAGCGACGTTTACTTGATAACTAAGGGAGTACATGTGTCCAGATTGTTTTTCTGGTGTCGTCTGTTACAATGGATTATGAGAATAGAATGATAATATATGGAAGTACAAATATGAACTATTCTATCCGTGAAATCTGTCACACTGGCATCTGAAATAATGTGGTCAACGATCTGTATAATTCCTGACTGGGTACATAAAATGGGTTAAGGTGGTCTTAATGCTTTTGATTGCATACTTGATATGTATCTGACCATACATCTGCTTGGGTTTTTCGAATTCTTTTTCACACTTTTTGACTGGCTTTCTCCTATTTAAATTTACATATTATAAATTAGTATGTAAAAGTGCATGCATGCTCATTTAAAAAAAACAAATAATAAAACAAATAGCAGCAAACGTGAAACCTCTACCGATCCATGTCAACATGCAAATTATACAAAACAATATAATACTTAAATTAGATATGTACAATATATTTATAAAATGCAATGAATTATTAATACTTTACTAACTGGCATGCAATGGAAGTTTGTAGAAGTTGTAGCCATCAGAGACACATTTCTTGGTAACACACCTGTAAGTCCATACCTCACCTAGTGATCGACAACCTTTAGCATATCCACAACCTCATAATGTACAAGTCAAATTTGTTATTCGCTATTGTTTTCATATATGTTGGGAACACTTTCACTCCAAAAAAATTCACTAAAAGCCAAATGAATTTAAAACGCCTTTAGATAATTAATATGCAGTCTCTGAAGCCGTATTTTCAGTTGCTTTCCTTAAATGCAAACCCTGAAATTCACATAAGAGTTTTCCGTACCCATGTTTCAGCCGTGTAAAATAGTGTCTATCTCTTACATTTTGTATGCATTTCCTCATCGTTATATAAACGAAATTATAGTGAATTCATTTTCTGGACACGACAGCTGACTTCAGACGAAGAGAATCAAGTACATCCTGTAATAAGCATTTTGCTTCACATGCATAAAGCTGATAACGCAAAATACAATACAAAAAATTCGTTATCAAATAATACGGAAACCCATAGCCATGCAAATGATCATGCAAATCGTGCTGATTTCCCACTAAATACATATAATAACATGCATATACGAATTTATAACAAACAATTTGTGTTGCAGCTTATTTAAAAAATCAACATTTAGTTATAAAATAGCAACAATAGCCAAGTTCTGTGAAAACGTACTGCATTTTATGTGAATACGTTTGATGTAAATGACAGTGTAAAATAAAATTGAAATTAAACAGTGCGTTACAATTTTTTACATTAAGGATGTTTGCTGGTCAATTTTAAAATAACAAGGATTTCAATTAAATGTTATTTTTTGTTAGAAACTTAAATAAAAAGTAATTTAAGCGAAAAAAAAATAGGTTACCGATGTCATTTTTGAGATACACGTGTTTCAAAAAATGGTGGGAAACTGAACTCTTCTGCATATTTTTTAGGTTTAACATAAGCAATGCTTATCAAATAATGAATATTATAAAATAACACCAATTGAATAAAATTTTGTCAGAACACTCAAAAAGATGTATAAAATAAAATTATGGAAAAAATTTAGGAGGTCACCAGGCAAAAAAATTATTAAGCTTGTAAATGGATAAAACCAGAGAATTCCGAAAATCTGACCGTAATACATAAATATGACCAGCGAACATCCTTAAGCTGATTTGGTTTATCTTAAATTTATTTTTTTCTTTGAGCATTGTTGGAAGTTTTGCATGCAATGCCCTATTGAAATGCCAAGTCAGTAAGTGATTAAGAACATTACTTACCACCGAAGTTTTTTACCAATGGTAGTTCAGCTACAAAATGATCGTTGAATTTGGATACCTTACACTGGCGCTTCTTACAAGGTCCATCTCTGACGATCTGACCATTTCTCAAACATTTCTTTTCTCCGTTTTTCCTTTTGAATTCACATCCTGAATAACATACATAAATTATAAGTTTTAACACGTGTAATTTTAACACAGTTTGTATTAAAAATTTCTGAGAAAAATCCGCGCACTTGTTCTTCCTAAAATACTTTGAAGCAAATCGTTGAATTTGTTTCAACAATAGAAATGTTCACAATGAACACAATCTGTGTTGTGTATATAACATACCCTTATTTATTTCCACAGCCTTGAAGCCAGCGTTTGTTAACCTGCATGTATACTCAACACAATTTGACTTCCATTTCGTGCCCTCGCTGTGACATACTCCGTCCATGTAGCAAGCTGAAAAAGATCCAAAATAGGTGAGTTAACATTTTATTACCATATTTATATATATAGCTGTTGAAATCGCTCACTGGTTCTGACATTAAAAAGGCGGTTTTTGACGACTTTTCCTGATCGGTGGCTCTACGTCTCTGTGACATTAAATTCTTGAATTCTGGATTAACATCTATTCTTATTGTTTACACGTAAGGCGTTAATGTAATCCGTTGTTATGCTGACTCTTTTTAACCTCTCTTTGTTGTAAAGAGTTCTTTCTGTGTCATTTTAATAAAATCACTATTTGAACCCCTTTATTTCTTTGTTGTATTTGACGGTCACAAAACCAACGTAGCTTGTTTAATGCTTAGTTTCTTTAAAGGTTATTTAAGATTTTTTACATTAACATTATCTTTTTGTTTTTATATGAGGGGTTTTATATTAATTGATTAATTGACCTACGCATTTTCACATTTAGCTCACTTCCTTTCTCTTTTCATACAGCAAAATAATTTAAATTTAATAGGTGCGTAAAACTGGGTAATAGAACCCTTATCAATGAATATTCATTTTTGAAAAGCAGTGAGTAGGAGGACAACAAGAAAAAAGTAGGAAAGTTAGAACTTTAATTATCCAAATACAAATGAAGAAAACAGAGGAAATAAAAAAGATGAGTGATTAATAAAAACGACGTAAAATCAAGTAACAAGTGGTGAACCCCAACAAAAATCCGAGAATTTATCAGGTGCTACCAAAGGGTAAGCAGTTTTGGTCCTATATTTTAAATTTTGTAAATTCTGTTTGAAGTGGTGATTTTCAGACATGAAAAATTTGCTTATTGTTCACGGACATTATGTCTTCAAAATGAGTAACGACATTAATTAAAAGCATTGTTACCTCTTGTATTTGTAGGGAATTGTCTCTTGTACATTTCTTCTTCATCTTTTGTCACATCAGGTACATTAGGTATACACCTGCCTGTGGTGTACATTTTGCTCACTCTACGTACGATATAAGAAGGATAAATAAACAGCCATACCTTAGGGATATTCGTTCATTTTTTCGTTTTACATTAAACGAAGTATACACCTACCTGTTGGGTATTTGTTCAGTTTTCCTGATTCACACACCAGCATCATACAAGGATTAATACTGCTCATTGTTCCATCACCTTCTTCATAAACCTGATCACCAACATAACAGTTCATGGCTGAAAAAAATCAAGCCAGATTTTATTTAGACCTAAAGCAATCGCTTTCAATCATATTTCGGTTCCCATTTGTACTTACTTTACAACAGTAGATAGAGTGAATTACTAGTACTTAATATTACTAAAGAAATGTTTACCGTTGAAGTATCTAACGTTAGTCGCTATATTCTGTTTTTTTACTATGCTATAGCGATAATATAATTTTTATCTTCCTTTTGTTTTATCTACATCAACATACATTTGGATCTTACGTATCTCTGAATTACTGTAAACATGTTTATTTTCGCGGCGGATTAATTTCGCGAAATGCAATACCCGAACTTTTCGCATGGTTGTAATATTCGCGGATCTTTGAAATTGGATTGTTAAACGTTTGTTATTAAGTATTCGCGTAAAATTCCCTAACGCGAAATAACCAAACATTACCCCCACGCGAAAATCCACGTTTACAGTATTCATTTGTCTTCTTGTTTTGGTTTTGATTTGCCGATACACTTATGCAAAATTTAAAATTTGTCATTGAGATACTTTATCTTTTAGAATTTAGAAATATTTAATAATTTACCAAATCATAAATAATTTACCAAAGCTTGATATCTCATAGTGTCCATGTCAGAAAAGGAAATATCAAACAAACTGATATTGACAGCGATGTATTCTATGGTTCATCATACTGATGCTAAATTTGGGTTTTCAGTAGTTATTTTGTTATTGTATTTTATTTGGTAATCATTGTGGAGCAAATTTATGTTATAAAATATGTTATTATATAAGGATAATAATAGTTTTATTTTATTGGATGAAAACCTGTCACATGATATTCAATTAAAAATCGAATTGACTCGCTTTTACTTTCACTTTCATTTCTCAGGTCGGCTTAAAAACGATATTGACTCGCCGTGTTAATAGCCAATGAAAAACAGAATTACATGCGGTCACGCGACTTTCGGCCAATCAGAATTGCCGTATTATGAGTATGTTCGGGAAACCAAATATCGAAGGAAGAAGATTGCGTTGGGCTAGCAGGAGACGTTTGTTGTTCTCTATTCACATTAGAACTATTTTGCAAACAATAGACTGCTATTTACAAATACCCAGAAGGTGATCGAAACTTAGAACATGCGATACACAGTCAGGGTATGCGTTTTAGTAGTTCTGCAAAATTCGTCTTGTCTTATCACAGAAATTTCAGACTGAGTAACGCAAGGTTGGTTTTACTGATAGGATGGAATTTCTAATTCTCATGATTTATTTATTACATGAAAAAATTTAAACTTTGAGGGGGGAGACTTGTATATGTTGCAGAATCGATCGATTTTCTATACATGTTTCATGTACAGTTCATATTACATGTTGTTGTACATACATATAAATCAAATAAAAATGTCATGAACCTAAAATAATGTACTGATAGCTTCTTGATGCATGAATCTTTGTATGAAGAAAGCCCACTGAAAAGTAAATACAAATGTACAACTACCTATGACAATTTTACGAGATTTATTATCCTGGGAAAAAAATCGTTAAAAACTCTTACAATTACCAAGTAAGATGATGCATGTTATTATTATGTAATAAAACAATTATGGTCTTTGTATCGGTCGATATGAGTTTTAATAGACCTAAAAATCCTAATATTAACCTCCGCCTCCGGCGTCGGTCAATATTAATTTTTAGGTCTATTAAAACTCATATCGACCTCTACAAAAGACCATAATTGTATAATATAGTATACTAGCATTAAATATCATAAATAACAAATAGCACTTATAATAGTGGGATCTTATATTACATGTTGTGAAATTGTTTAGCAAATCGTTATGTTAAATTCAACACTTTAGTACTTACGATTCCGCACTGTTGACACGGTGGTTGTGTAATAAGGTCCGCCCTGTGTAGTTTCTGATGTTGTTTCTGGTACGTAAGTAGATACACCACTGTTGCTATGGCTACCATCATCAGAATAAAGTATATCATCACCATTTCCTCCTGAAATTGTATTATTGTTTATTGCATATCAGTAAAAGATCTGGAATTCTATTGGCCTAAAACCAATCACATGACATTCTCTATCTTGCGGTATTAATGCCATCGGTCTTAAAAATTCTGATATGGACCGATAGTTGCAGTCAATACCAGATATGGACCGGTAGTTGCAGTTAATACCAGATATTGACCGATCGGTTGAATTGTGACGTCAGTCTAAGAAGAATTTAGTTCAACAACGTTAAAAGTGTTCACTGATGATTACAGAAATGAAATACACGTATTTCAACTTAGAAATATTTTTATGAGAAAAATGAGAAAAATAATTTCATTGTTTGCAGTTTTTCATTTTGCAAATAAATAAAATAGAAAAAAACGTTACGCTTTTAAACACTCTCAAACGGAAAAATAAAAAATTGAATAACAAACAATGTCATTTATTCGATTTATTCAATGCAATAAACACAATAGTAACTGATATATACGGCAATATCGTAAATAGACTGCCCTCGAGGCCATGGTATGAACCAGAAAAATGATATTCCCGCGCCTTCGACTTGGGCCATATCAATTCTCTGGTCCATACCATGGCTCTCGGGCAGTCTATTTATTACGATATTGCCGTATACATCAGTTACTGTTATATAAATATTGTTCAGAAATGTTAATTTTAGCTGAGACTACATGTCACTTACCTTTTCCTCAAAAAATGTTGAAACTACACTTATAAGTAACATTATTTTTTTTGAAACTAAAATGCTCTGAAAATGTGGACCTACTAGTATATAAGCAAAACATAAATTATGATATTGCAAAATATAGAAAGCAGCTCAGCAGTAAATTACGAATTGCAAAAGACACCTTAATTACAAAAAACGTGTCAAAAGAAAACGAGACAACAGAAAAACAAATGAGGCATATGCAACAAAAAAGAAAATAACATTAAAAACTTAGCACTTACATTGTGAACACGATCCCATAATAAACAGAGAGACACATCAAGTGTTCCGGAGGTTAGGCATGTCCTGCTTCATATACAGCACTAGTCACACTGTCAGGGAGTCAACAAAGGGTAAAGCCAAAAACCGGTTTTGTCAAATCTGTTACGACGTTCATTAAACATGTTGAAACATTTATTTGACTGATCAACATTCTAACCAGTAATTATCCTACTAATAAGAAAATAATACAAAGTGCTGGTTTTGACAATTAACCTTAAGACTGAATTGGGAGGTTATGAGATTAAACTGGAAGATTACGAGACTAAATTGGAATGTTACGAAACAACTAAATACCTTGTGATGCTACATTGCTTGGTATGTCACCCATTCCATAAATTCCTGACAAATCTCCACTATTCCAGGACGCTCCATCTAATATAGTTTGTCCATTCTTAATACTCGGGAATGTGTGTTCATATGTACCTGTATCTTCAGAATAAGGTTCATCATCACCAACCGTACCCACAAATTTTACCCCAGGTAGGCTGTCATCTGTTCCCACACCATCAACGAAATTAACACCAGGGAGACTCCCTACATGGTCGTCAAAGTCAAAACTCATTCCATCGCCAGTATTCATATTGGAATCAATTAAGTTAGAAGGTGCGTTGTTGTCCATCACTTGAGCAGTATCAACATTGTCTTCTGGAACACTTCCAACAAAATTCCCACCAGGAGTGTTTCCGAAATGATTGGTTGAGTCAAAATTAAAGTTTCCGTCTCCAGCATTGGAAGAACTAGAAGCAAACGCATGGCTGTCAGCATTACTGCTGACGTCATCATATGGTGCATCGTCATCAGGAACAGTTCCTACAAAACTGACTCCAGAAATGTCTGCTGTCTGTCCATCGGATAGACTCGATAGATGGTCGTCTAGATCGAAATTGAAATTTCCAGCATTTGTATTGGACGTTTGACCAGCCGTATCTACTATAGGAACATTGTTAACACCTGATATATGAAAATTGTCCGGTCCTGTGTTGGTGTTTAGATCGCTTGTTTCTGTTTCACTTTGATACGCATTCCCTGGTATAAGAGCTATTAAGAGAAGTGCCCAAGGAAACAGGGTTTTCATTATCTTAGAATCGCAGCCTATGAGAAAAAAAAAGAAAAAGGCAAAAGTAATTAATTGTTCCATGATAATCGTAATATCTGGTAACAAAATTGTTATTTTCAGTTTAAACATAAGTCATTGAACGTACTCTTTGATACAGTGCAGTGTCATTTTCAAAATGTTTCAAGAACAGTCCCTCATAATAGTTTGGACTAAATGTAACCAACTGTGCCAAGAGAAAGTTGATCATAACGAAAAACTTATAGTACAAGACTCTATGGAAAATATATATACAAATAGAAATTCTGTGTAAACCTAGTAAGTAAAATTTGTCACTTATATTGCCAACCTTTGTTAACTTATAGTATTTATTACGTTATTTGAAAATAGACCTATAAAATGTCAGTCAATCTTAAAATGCCATCTTTTAACAGTTGAATTTACTTTACGAATCAAATGACCTTGAAGTAAGAAATCAAAAAATGGTTAACTGTTTCTTTTTAATGTCAAATGATATTTCGGAAAATATTCTTTTCACGAATACGTGTTTTTTTAGTCAAACAGAATAAGTAGAAAAAAAAATAATAATAATAATAAAAGAAAAAAAGATTATATATGGGTAAAAACAGTGCAATTAAGTAGCTGTAATTAAAAATAATTTAAGATATGAAACAAAAAACTGTATTTAATTGCATGTACTTACAAATCCCAAATCAAGTTTCTTCTATGTCTGTAAAGTATATATAACAAGACTCGTCCTTTTATATGCATGCATTTTAATTGCAGAGTTAGGATATTACGTGTTGAGGAAGCTACAACATAAATATATATTACTCTTTGATTGGGTTCAACACCCAACTAATGAGTCAAATATTCGTGGTTAGAATAGAAATGTTCTAAACTTTTCCTCTTTTTACTAAAGTACAGGTGATTTAAACGCATGCCTTTGTCTGTTGTCTATATATCTGTTTGTATGAAGAACTCTGTGGGATTTCATTAATATTGTAAAAATTCGGAAGAAAATATTTTATTTATCGGATTAAACTTGCAAATCTGTCTTTATGGCCTGATAAATGTTCAGATGGTTTCTAGTCGATATAATTTGTTCTCCATAAATTGCAACAACTTCTCGATTATATAATATTTATTAAGAAAAATTAACATAATTCATAAAAAATTATATTTACCATCGTCATCTTCAGCTGTAAACATATCAAATAGTGGTAATAACAAAATGACTACAGAATTGTCAAGAGAATTGTCAAATTGACAGAACAGAAACTTCAATGTACACAAGAACTATTTAGAATAAAATATGCAGATGGATATATGACAGTACAGATATATGGGGTAAAGTTCGACTATATGTGTATGGACTGAATTCACTGTATCTAATTTCCTAATGGGAGATCGGATTTCATATAAGATTTACATTTTACTTTTCGAATAGAACTAACGTTATAGCTTAGCATCTCCTGTTTAGATAAAACGGAAGGAATTTCAAATTTCCTACATCATTGTCAGAAAAATTAATTGATTGATTGATATGATACGTCACTTTCAGCAGTATTTCAGCTATAACATGGCGGTCAGTTTTAGTAGTGAAGGAAGCCGAAGTGCCCGGAGAGAACCACCGATCTAGGGCAGGTAACTGACATACCTCATCATTTACGATTGTAAATCGAGTGCACCCTTTTTGTTTTGTACAAAATAGGGCACGAACTAACACCGCAGTGGTGATAGACTACAGTGGTTGTATAGGTAGTAGAACTACCTTAAACACTCGGTCACCCAGGCCCCAGAAAAAATTAATAAGTTCAAATATTGGCTGCATTCAGCTAATGTGATGGTAACCAAATTAGCTAATGTGATGGTACATAAATTAAACCATTGTTTTTAATGTTTCTACCTACTACTATTAAGCATTGGAAACAATTTTAATAATCTCATGTTCTGTTTATTCTTTGGACCATTCTTTTACTTTGTAAATAGTTGTGAAAATCTCGGTTTGAAGTTGCTATAAATAATTGTATAAACTTGCCAGCAAATGCTAGATACATTTACACCAAAGAGTATAAAATTCCAACCACAGTATGTTGCCAAAAGTGAGTCATCAACATCATAACTTCCTGTGCATTTCATATAGAAACTCAATTTTTTTTTTTTTTTTTATTATTATTTTTTTTTTATTTATTATTTTTTTTAATGTTCTGCAGTTATTTCTCATCCAATTTTCATGATTGACACTGTTGAAAACAGAATAAGATACACCTTTGCTAATTTCTATATTATTTTTACCCTATTCATTACAAAATAACAGTAATTCAAGCATACTTTTAAATCTTTGACGATATATTTTACAGTGAATGATAGTAAAATTCTAACGTCATATTTTCGGAATTGCCTTTTACTTGCGATTTAACAGAAGTTAAAAAAAATATGCAAAAATTACAACAAGATACTGTGCATAAATCTGCATTCAATAGTGAAAAAGTAATGAAAATGGGATGAGAAATGACTGCATGAAAAGTTTTAGAAAAAGTCCCGTTTCTTTTTGGCCACATGCTGTATATTGTAAAATTGGATTTGCTTATATTTTTTATTATGTATTGTTTTGACACGTTTGAAAGTTAAATATTTTACGAAAGGATATGGAATAAATGAACATGAGACCATAATACATATGTTAACTGTAACTGCAATAATTTTAATGAGCTGTATGGCCATTTCGGAAATTAATTCCTCATCGGCAGCACTAGAACCCAAACACAGGAATCTATAATTTCAAAAAAAAAAATGTGTAAAATGCATAAATCTAAACGAAATCCGAATGATCAGTAATATCAAATACAGCTAAAAGCAAAACTAATATGGAATAAGTTAAACCTAAGGGTTTAGAATTTACATAAATCAAGAAAGTAGTAATTGAACAAACTATACACATGAGATATTATCTCATGTACAAGTACACCACATCTAAGAAAAATAAAGAGCATACATCTCTAACACGGGGAATTGTTTTACCAACTCCACATTGCATTAAAAGACAAACTCCTGTATTAAATATTTTACGAAACAATATGGAGTAAATGAACATGAGACCATAACACATATGTTAACTCCAACTCCATTAATTTTAATGAGCTGTATGGCCATGTCGGAAATTAATTCCTCATCAGCAGCACTAGAACCCAAACATAGGAAATCCATAATTTCAAAAAATGTGTAAAGTGCATGAATCCTAACGAAATCCAAATAATCAGTAATATCAAATATAGCTATGGACAAAACTACGATGGTGGGAGTTAAACCTTAGGTTTTAGAATTTACATAAACTTGGAAAGTAGTAATTGAACAAAGTGTACACATGAGATATTATCACATGTACAAGTACAGCACATCTAAGAAAAATAAAGAGCATACATCTCTAACACGGAGAATTGTTTAACCAACTCCACACTGCAATAAAAGACAAACTCCTGTATTAAATATTTTTCGGAAATTAATTCCTCATTAGCAGCATTAGAACCCAAACATAGGAAATCCATAATGTCAAAAAATGTGTAAAATGCATAAATCCAAACGAAATATTTTAGTCAAATTTACATTAGAGTTATCAAAAATTGTAAAGAGCCATTGTTATATGAGCTTGGTTCATTTGTTGGAGATGGCTTGTTTACCATCGATACCAAATGACGGGTCAGACTAATTCAAGGGACACGACAAAGGTTTTTGGCTTGCACCATGAAGTTTACGAAATTCCGATATTGTATTTATCAGTAATACTTAAAGTATGTTTCAGAGTAATTCATTGAATTAAAGTGCTTCGTAAGAAAAGGGGTGGCCAAGATGCCTGAGCGCGTAACACGAAGGCAATTTAACCAAACCTTTTCTTACGAAAAGGGATGTGATGCAAATGACTGATCTGTATTTTCTGTCCAGTGGTGGTCATTCTTTCTCAATACTACCTGTGTTGTAAATGACTGATCTGTGTTGAGAATGTCTGTCCAGTGTTGAGTCAACGATTGTCAATCATTCTCAATACTACCTGTGTTGCAAATGACTGATCTGTGTTGAGAATGTCTGTCCAGTGTTGAGTCAACGGTTGTCAATCATTCTCAATACTACCTGTGATGTAAATGACTGATCTGTGTTGAGAATGTCTGTCCAGTGTTGAAACAATGTGTAAGATACCTTGATCATTCATTTGAAACTCTACCTGTGTTGTAAAATACTTGTCCTTGTTGAGAAGGTCTTTTAATCCTAAAATCAAATAGAATTTAAGATATAGAAGAACATAAATAACCAGAAGGATCTAAAGCTTGATAATACCAGCTGGGGAAAGTTTTTAATAGATGCGTTGCTTAAACAGTTTAATAGAACGAAAAGCATTTATCGACTTTAAACAAACCAACTGATATGGAGAAGATACCAGGAAACTGTTACAATAACGAAAATAACAATCACATGCCGATATCTACCAAGGAAATACACAAGAAAAACAGTAAAAAGACAAAAGACAAACGTAGACAACTAAAGGAATTCGGGATAGTCCAACTTGGTACGGGCACTAGCAAGAGCTAGCAGAAAGGTGAAACCATTTTATGGGTACCCTAATCTCCCCTTTCTCTATCCCATTTCCTTTTAGTATAAAAACAAACAAATAAAACTCGATGCAGGTAGACTACTCCACGATCACAATCTTGAAAAGGAAAGAATAAGACAAAACGTAATTTAGAAATTTTACGAATTTTACGAAATTTTGTTTTAAACTAAGGAGTATCTCCATCATGCATAGCTCTGCCCTTAGCTGAATTTTAGCTTTTCTATTTAGATCCTTTTGGTTATTTGTTCTCTTCAGCTTTAACATGTTTTTCGGTTAATGGACTTTCAAATATTTGGTTTTGATCTGCACTGATGGGACATAAGTTGTCGAAATGCGCATTTGCAGAAAATAAATTGACAGTAACTTCGGTATTTTGTAATTTAGAAAGAAATGTCAATCAGTCTCCTTGTAAAACGTTGTCGCACTACGGAAGGCTTATTATCTCAGGTCGCCAGAACTATAGGTGATCATATGTATTATGATGGGCCTTCTTTGGCATCGGTATCATTGTCACGCGTTTGATGTTAAAAAGTTCAGAAACAGCTAGTCTAGTTTAATAAGCAGGAATGTGTAATGTTGATACTGATCGGAAATTTGGTGGCAAACGCAGCAGATCTTATTTTAACAATAGGCAAGCATTGACAAATTGCGTATAAAACAACGCCTAGAAAGCCGTTTTCAATTAGCTATATTCCTTTCCAGACATAGTGATAATTTTGTCATCCGCAAAACATTGATCATAAAGCCATTGGTACTGGACTTCGAATACATACTGATTTCTAAAATTTGAAAAACCATGACATATTTGACTTTGTATGTAGCAAAGACATTATATGTAGATGTGCATTTTGTCGGAGATTTTTTATCGTTTAATTTCAACGAGTTATGACCCATTGACCTTAGAAGTTAATAGATGTTTTGACCATTTGCCTGTAAGCGCAACTCCTCTGTAACTATTTAAAAAAAATTAATCTAACTTTGTATGTAGGAAGGACATAATATGTAAGATATAATTACACTCATTCTTCTTCGTATAAAAATCCTCTAATCTGATTGGTTACGAGTACTTCCGATCATTTCCGGCACTGTGTTTTATCAGTCAACAAAATTACACAAGCAAGTGACTCCTTGACAACGACAAAAGTAACAAAGACGGTGGAGTAATCTAGACAGGGAAAAGGTGCACTATCCACGATTTTCCTTAAGTTATCTTGTGTGAACACTTGCATTCCATTTACGGAGTGCAATTAAAAGTAATGAATGCAATATTTTGTAGTTTTATTGTAGTGTAAAAGCTTGGATCGTAGCACATTTTTCACATGAAGAGCTAGCGCGCTTCATTCAAAATGTGCTACGGTCCACGCTTTAGTAGGGTGCCCAATGTCCAAAAAGACGCTTAGTTTGCGAGTTTGGGTTAACGGAATAACACACAACTAATTTTTGTTTTATAGGTTGGAATAGTTTTTTCATTGTCGTAGAAAGTTTCCGTGGTCACGATTTCTGTAATTTCTCATTTTTAAGGGGTACCCTATAGCAGATTCTTAGACATGGTATCTTTAAATTTATAGAAATTAGTAAGAGTCTCTGATATAGACAATAACAGTACATTGACTTGACATAAACACAATATAAGGATGAGGCTTAGAAACGCGGGAAAATGCGAGCCTTTGGCGAGCATTTTCACCGTTTGGAGCCGAATCCTTATATAAAGTTTATGTCAGGTCAATGTACTGTTATTGTGTTTATACTGCAACATAAACAAAGCAAATTTAGGTAAAATTTTTCGGTAAAAATGATGATTTAAAAAGTGAAGCGCACGTCGCTAGCTCGAGATGAATCCATGTTTTCTTGCAATGTCATGGAACAATCTCTACGGAAACACATTGTTGACGTCATGGAGAAAGTGTTATATGGTCAGTGACTGTATATCACTTATGTTTATACAGTCAATGCAGTTTACTTACGCAAATAGAGAGGTTGCAGTATAAATAGTAATAAGAAGCTATTTTTGTGAAAGTCCAGACCTAAAATTTTGTTTTACTAGCTAGAATGTAACTTATTATCCATTGAATTTTAAAATTTGTCGGTTTTAAAAATGGAATAAAAAGGGTCCTGAATTTAAGACATTTTTGTTGAATACGAAATTACTTGCCTGAATTTTCGAAACATTTTCATTTAAACGGAAACACGACTATCATCTGTACATATGTGTCAGAAATCATTGGTGTCATGTCTGCAATTACAAGGAAATCAACATATAAAAGCATTAAATTGGCGTAAAAATCTCAAAATTTTATTTGAATCTGGAATTTTTATAGCTTGACAAGCGCGACAACTCTAGTCGATATGAAGGTAGAATAACATGGCAGACCAAGTGTTGACAAATTATTTGGATCTGTTGGTGATGAATTTCGAATTTCCATGTACATACTAAGGTTTTTACTTTTAAACTGAGATTCCGCTATACAGTAGATGATATAACAGGGTATTGGTCAAGTTTAATGGGTTTTATAAGGTTTTATGGTAGTGTGCGTTTTTCATGAAAATTTACTAAAGTAATACCAAAAACAAAAATGTGATTTATTTCGCCAGGATTTATTCAATTTTCAAGACGTAAGGCTAAAAAATCTCATTCAAGGTTTCCTTTGAACAATGGTTTAACAAAAACTTAGAAAATACTATTCATAATACTTGAAAGCGTCCTTTATATATTTCAGGTGTAAATATTTAAAATTGCACATCTCAAAAACAAATGGTAACCTTAAAACTTGTTTAATGAAGATGAAGGACAAATCATTATAAAAAATAAATCAACGAACTGTCTGGATAAAATAAATATTATTTTTTGAAGATTTCGTGAGGGGTTTGTTGGTAGAATGAAGCCAATTTTTAGTTCCGTGAGATTTTTCTTGAATTTAGGAAATGACCTTTAACCCCATTTTAAATAAAATGTAACCAAATTAGATTTCTACGACAATGTTATTTTGATGCGCCATGGTCTCCTCTTTCCAAAAATGTATAATGCAGGTGTGTGTGATTAAGTTAACCCAAATTCGAAAAAATCGTCGCTTGGGGACCCTACTTAATAATACAAAATATTGCATTCAATTCTTGAGTGCACATTGCCAGGGATTTTTTTATTGTGTAATTTTTCCACGAGTAATGTCCCTTTGAACTTGGAAGTTAATAGGTGTTCTGACCAAATGCTTATAAGCGCAACTCCTCTGTAACTGTTCAATGGCATTTCATGATACTTTGTGTGTAGCGAGGACATAATATGCATTGTGCATATTGCCAGGGATTTTTCATCGTATATTTTACCAGGTGTTGTGTCCCGTTGAACTTAGAAATTGATCGGTTTTTTTACTAAATGCTTTTGGTTTCTCGAGAAATGACTTGTCAAAAACTCTTCATGAGTGAGATTGGGTATTTAGTCAATAAAACTTTACATATATATTCAATTATTTTACTTTCTCTAAGAAGGAAGGAAAACCCGTCTCGACATCCATTTCTTGTTCAAATATAAATGAAAAATATTTTGAATAGGTCACAACCGCAGAGTTTCAACGTTCAAGCCGTGACCCCAACTCTTATATGGAGGTATATAAATGGACCTACTCCATCCAATCCCGAAATCAACCCCGCCGTATGCTCTTGCATACGCATGAAGAGGTACAAAGGTTTCTGATCATTTAGGATTCCACTACACAAGTTCGTCTTGAGAGACTCGGAAACTGCTTTGTGCAAATTTTAATTTTTCCTTGAAATTGGATGGAGCATAAAAACATAAAGCAAGTCTATAATTTTCTATAAAACTACAGATTATCTCTGTCTTGTAAAAGCTTAATTGTTGATTGTTGTGTTTTTTTATATCAGTGTGTAGTTATTTACTTATAACATTGTCATTATTTTTTTCTTTATTTTTTTTTATCTTTAAATATTTAATTTTCATTTGTATTGGAGATACGTAGATTGTCGAAATGGACATCTATACAGGCTAAGATTTAGTGTAATTTGTACAGAGCTTTGCATGTGATAGATTTACCTTCGTTTATAGTTTTCTGAGAGTAAAATATGTCTTTACATTTTAACAGTTTTTATTATCCTTTTGTAATATATTCTATGACGCACATTAAAATAATAAAAATGGTTCAGGTGAGACATATGATTATTAAAGATTTATGAATTCTAAAAAAAAAAGTTGTATTTCAATCCACTTGATTCACAACTATTAGGCTTACTTTGACTATTACTTGATATATAAAGAAGAAAAATCGAAATCTCTCAATATCAATTTTACAACGCAAGTAGACTCCACAAAAATATTGTTGTTTATAAAGTCAAGAAAACTTGTATCATTAAAATGAAATCGGTTAGTCTTTTCCTCCTAAACCTGTCGACAAAAATCATTAGTTATAATTTTAAGTCAAAATGTCAAATTAAAAGTGAAAATACTATGAAGACAAACGCGTGTGACTGACATGTTTTATTGTTAAAATGTAATTAAATATTTAATGAAATGGAATAAATCTCAACGTGGTATAAATCTTGTAAGCCGATATAAAATCAGAAATTGATATTTTGAAGGTTTCTTAAAAAAATTTTCAGGCAGCGTAAGTAAGGTTGTATACAAACATTTTGAAAATTATTTGATACCATGTAAGTACAGACTATTTCATACTTTTTGCTGATTTGTTTTGCTTTTTCGGGGATCAGTTAAACCCCATGGTGATATAAATGGTTCTGTTTTGAGCAAAAAGGTGTAGAAAGAACATCAAAATTGTCTTCGAATACGCCACTGTTTTATTCACCTTGGCTTGTGGAGGAAATTTATTATTTTTAATGGAGCTAACTGTATTTCATGAAGTTTTACTTAATGTGTGTCAAACCACAAAAAATGAGGTCAATTTTAAATTAATTACAAAAGTATGAATAAAGTAATAATATCGTAAAACAATTCATGAATGAGCTGTAAAAAAATCCCGTAATTGTGAGCGTTCCTTATACAGAACTAGCCTTTGTTTGGATTTCCAAGAAAAATGTTCACTCATCAATCAAGACCTTTCTAGGGTAAATATTTCACTGTTTTCTTGCGAAATTCAAACATCTTTTTTTTCCCTGTTGCTTAGGTGTAAGACCGATACCTTGCTAGGGGGTTACAATGACTGGTTTCTTTCCTGAGAACCAGTAAATTTTCTCGTCTCTCCCTTTTCATGGACAAGAAAATATTTTACAAACACTCTAGAACAGGTTCGGTTCACAGAGAAAGTGATAGCGCTTCCCGCGACACACTAGACATCCCTTTCACTTTTTGAATTGTTCTTCTATCGCGCTAACTGAAAAAAAAAACAATTTCGCTTCCGCTTACGCACCATTGACACCAATTCATTATGTATTAAGACTGATGATTTGTGGTAATATCATCTAGGTTTTCTTATAGGCGTTTTCACAACAAGAATTTTCTACGGCAAGCCCATCTGCTATTATTTTCTGAAAAAAGGAAGTTGTAATAATTCACAAAAAAGATTTCTCATTAAATTTAATGTTCTCGCAATAAAATTTGCACTAATATGAATTTTAACCTACAAGGAATTTATCAGATTAGTTCAATTTTTGGGTTGTCACATGAAAAATGAAAAATGTCACATATAGCGTGTGTACATCATTGTAAAATGTCGTCACAAAAACAGTGTAAGTAACAGTCAACCGTCCCATTTTGACCTTTCATCTTGAGAGTGTGCTTATAAATACTAATTAATGATTAAAATCTGTTCCACTGGCAAATCATAATTGTTTTACACTCGATCTAAATAAATGAAATATACACAAAGAAAACAGTATCTAAATTATAATATTTTTATTTGTAGAGTATGCTTGCTGTTCTTTTTATTACGTTATCTGTTCTGATAAACGGTGTTTACTTGGGTAAGTTGATTGTCCAATATATTTTTGTTGTCAGATCTTGAACACACTCATTAAGTTAGAATAATTTCACGTCTTACTATATATGCAGCTAATAAAACAAAAAAGATTACAGTTTTTGAGATGTATGCTCTTTATTTTTCTTAGATATAGTGTACTTGTACATGAGATAATATCTCATGTGTACACTTAGGTCAATTATTATTATCTAAATTTAGGTAAATTCTAAAACCTAAGGTTTAACTCTCCCATCGTAGTTTTGTCCCTAGCTATATTTGATTTTACTGATTATTCGGATTTCGTTTGATCTTATGCATTTTAAACATTTTTTTTGAAATTGTGAAATTCCTATATTTGGGTTCTAGTGCTGCTGATGAGGAATTAATTTCCGAAATGGCCATACAACTCATTAAAATTATTGTAGTTGGAGTTAACATATGAGTTACGGTCTAATGTTCATTAACTCCATATCCTTTCGTAAAATAGAGTGACATCAGGACTCTGGAAAGGTAGGCATGTCTTACTTCGTAGAAAATGACATTTTTGTTCCGGTATAATTCATTAGTTTATATTTTTTGTGTATTACAGAATGTACAACAAAATACAAAGTAATACAAGATGGAGAGACTTGGGTAAATACTGATGATTGTAAAGAATACACATGTACAGATGGTCAAATCAGCAAAACTTCAATAGGTACATAGACTTTAAACACACAGTATCTAATTTACTCGTTATATGTGAATGAATTTTAGATATGGGTATACTATCCATAATAAATGTTGACATAATGTTCGATTATAATTTTTTAGATGGTATCGCGCGAGAAATCCATGTTCATTTCAGCATTTCAGGAGGAACAAGAAGTAGTAAGAATTTATTTGCTTGATTCATGTGTGATATGATAACACGTGAAGCAAAAATGATATACATATTGCCTGAAAAGTAACCATGTACTGCTCTGTTTTTTACGTTTTTGTCGCTTCTTTGTTGCCAACAAAAGAATATTATTTATACTAAAAGTTTGTAAATTTTCAGAGTCAGAGCGATAAATAGTTTCGTGTCTCAACTCATGTACTAGTATCTGGAGATCATTTGAATATTGTTATATTTTATTCCTCATTGATTTGATGCTAATAACCCGAAAGTACAATTTATAGAAAACAACAGTAGTAGAATATCGAAGGAACAAGGGAAGCGATGACCTCAAAAATCGAAGTCAAAAGACATGGCAAAAACGGCAACAGAGAAAAACAAACTAGGAAGCGAGACAGCCACAATGCACGGAAATAAAAATACGACATTAAGAACTACGACACTCATATTGTGATCTCCCATGAAAACCGGGATTGACATCAGGTGTTCCCGATGAGTAAGCATGTCCTGCTTCACTAGCAGCATCCTTCACTATCAGTGAGTCATTCCAGGGTTGAGTCAAAACCAGTGATGTCAAATCCGGGAAGACGTAAAACCTAGCTGAAAATGTCCGTTTTTATTTGGGAAACAGACGCGTCATATCTTTCAATGATGTCATGGTGACGGCCATATAATTTCTGAAGTGAGGAAACGAAGGCTGAACAAATCCCTGACTAAGCAGCTTTTTGGAGAGTGTTTTTGCTCTTTTCAAAAAATCACTGTATAAACTACATGCTCGACAGTAACGAATCAACTGTGAAATGTACACTCCCAAGCTGGGGAGGTAGGTATATTGCTGCTCAGAAAAAGAAAGAGTTCACAATTGGGAAGTTAAAATCATCACGTCTGTCATATTGCTTATATTTCTTACGCACATCTTCGTCCATTTATATTAAAAGATCTAAGTACGAAGCTGAAGTAGTTTTATCATTAGTTTCTTTAATTTCAAGCTCATTGGGATAGATCTGGTTTATATATTGGATTATTATGAGAAAGTACATCGTCTATGTAGCGGAAGCTGAAATTAAAGGACTGGGCTAAATGTTTTTTGTTTTTTCTGTGTTAGGCAATCAAGGAACAAGCAAACGTAGATCTGTAGAACTAAATATCATTCTGAAAAAGCAAAGCATAAAAATATTTATCGTTTGTCTTTATAATTAATAATTCAGATGAATAACAACAATAAATGAGTTGCTACCTTGCTTGGTTTACCCTGTATTTGTAGAGACTTTGTGAGCGCATTTACACCATATCCTATTCAAATTTCAGGTTGTGCACATGAAGGAGATTGTTTAGATTTCAACACAGAGTATGTTAACAAGACAACATGTAAAATGGCTTCTTGTAACCAAACAAGTAATGGCTACAGACTCTCTTCAGGACCTTATGGTAATATCTATTAACCCATTAATATCTATTGGTTGTGTATATTATCAACAAGACACTGTGTAAAATGGCTTCCTGTAACCAAATAAGTAATGGCTACGGACTCTCTTCAGGACCTAATGGTAATATCTATTAACCCTTTAATATCTATTGGTTGTGTAGATTATCAACAAGACACTGTGTATCTCTTCAGGACCTTATGGTAATATCTATTAACCCTTTAATATCTATTGGTTGTGTAGATTATCAACAAGACACTGTGTAAAATGGCTTCCTGTAACCAAACAAGTAATGGCTACAGACTCTCTTCAGGACCTTATGGTAATATCTATTAACCCTTTAATATCTATTGGTTGTGTATATTATCAACAAGACACTGTGTAAAATGGCTTCATGTAACCAAATAAGTAATGGCTACGGACTCTCTTCAGGACCTTATGGTAATATCTATTAACCCTTTAATATCTATTGGTTGTGTAGATTATCAACAAGACACTGTGTAAAATGGCTTCATGTAACCAAACAAGTAATGGCTACAGACTCTCTTCAGGACCTTATGGTAATATCTATTAACCCTTTAATATCTATTGGTTGTGTAGATTATCAACAAGGCACTGTGTAAAATGGCTTCCTGTAACCAAACAAGTAATGGCTACAGACTCTCTTCAGGACCTTATGGTAATATCTATTAACCATTTAATATCTATTAGTTGTGTAGATTATCAACAAGACACTGTGTAAAATGGCTTCCTGCAACCAAACAAGTAATGGCTACAGACTCTCTTCAGGACCTTATGGTAATATCTATTAACCCTTTAATATCTATTGGTTGTGTAGATTATCAACAAGACACTGTGTAAAATGGCGTCCTGTAACCAAACAAGTAATGGCTACAGACTCTCTTCAGGACCTTATGGTAATATCTATTAACCCTTTAATATCTATTGGTTGTGTAGATTATCAACAAGACACTGTGTAAAATGGCTTCCTGTAACCAAACAAGTAATGGCTACAGACTCTCTTCAGGACCTTATGGTAATAAATATCTATTGGTTGTGTAGATTATCAACAAGACACTGTGTAAAATGGCGTCCTGTAACCAAACAAGTAATAGCTACAGACTCTCTTCAGGGCCTTATGGTAATATCAATAACATAAATTCTGGCTTCTTTGTTATTTTGATTGATGACTTACAACGAACATGAGAACTGCTGCTAGTTACCTACGAAGACTGACACAACAGTAGTTTTAACTGGCTACACATCCTTTTATACGTACCTTAGCTCGTCGTCTCCGATATTAAAAAGGGAATTTCTTTTTAAATTTAATTGTTTACGCTCTAGTGCAAAAAGTTCAATATTGTAAGTATTTTTTCTTTTGAATGTTCTAAATTGGCATTTCGTAGACATAAAGTTGCAAAGTGTTTTAAGGTCAAGGGTTAAAAGCGGGAAAATTGTATTTCTGATTAGTAGACAAATACATAAGCAATTCCTGGCTATTCAGTTTAAATTAGGATTTCGGTGTAATTCAAGCATGAACGTATGATATTTGCAAATCTTTAATGAAAATAGCAGTACTCCTCTAGTAACATCTATAACAACTCCTTCAAAACTCCTGTCTTTCGTCTAGTAATTAAACAATTAAAAACCTATCAAATTCTGAAGTATCAAGGTAATCCCTTTCAGGCAGTACAAATTCGTATACAATAGAATCCTGTAGAGCATTGAGCATTGCTTAAATAAAACAAAAATGAATGCCGAAATTACTATGAATAGCTAAGTACTAAATTAACTTGTAAGTGAGAACCGAGCCGTCAATCCAAAACGAACAATCCAAGGACAAGTCAAATTTAGCCCTATATATAATATCCCCCCCCCCCCCGAGGAGGAATTTAAAACTTTGTTCTTTTTCATGTCTCCCCATGTCATTTTATTCCAAACAATTTGTATTTTCGCATTTGATTTTTTGCAGGTTGCATGGATGAGTATAATGTATGCCATGAAATTGATGATGAGTGGCCGACAAAAGATCCCTGTATAAATAGAATGTGTGTGCGTATAAGTGAAGGGGTGATAGGAGATGAAACAAAGCCTCTAGGTAAGGCAAGTGGTTTTGAGAGGAAGACCTCTGTATTATGTGTACTGAAGGTATTCTTATTTTTATTTCCTTTGGATCATGACGTCGTTTTGTATCGAAGAATTTCAGCAGCAGTGTTATGACAATAAGATCACTCAACATTATGTTCTCTATATTTAGGACGAAACCTAACAGCGCGTTTCTGCCAACACATGAAATCCATCCGAAAAAAACGATTCATATATTTTTGTACTTGTTTGTAGTAGTGGTTATTTTTATATCAAACAATGGCAGTAGAATACCAAAGAAAAACACAAAGTCCAGAGACAATGCGAAAATGATAACACCAGAGGAAAAAAGACTTATGACACTACAAACTAATGCAACACTCAAAACTAAAGAACTGACAGTGTGAACTCAAAAAATAGAGTTACAACAGGTGCTCCGGAAAGGCAAGCTTCCCGGTATACATCATCCGTCACACTGTCAGTGTGTCAATTCAGGATATTGTCGAACTCGGTAATTCAGGAATACGTGAATCTATAGCTGAAAAATAGAAAAAAGAAGGGAAACGGGGAATGTGTCAAAGAGACAACGACCCAAAGGGGAGTAATAACAACTCAAAGCCACCAAAAGCTCTTCAATGAACGGTGAGGAAACCCCACACCCAACGGCAGGTCGGAGTCGGCCCCTAAATAAAGAGTAATCAAGTTCAGCGAAATAAACATCATCCTAGACTCCTATAGACATAAAGTAAACTAACTAGAAAACAGAGAAGACACACAAAAGCTTGATAAATTTCCTGACTTAGGACAGGCGCAAACTTGCTACGGCGGGGTTAAACTAGTTTTATTGGGCCCATTTGTGAAACGAACATTTCATATCTATTCATGATGTCGTGTCAAAGAATTTCTGTAGGGACGTAAATGACAAAGTCGGAACATATCCCTGACTTAGTAGTTTCTGTTATAGTGCTTTTGCTCTTTCCACAAGTTCACTGTATTAACTTAAAGCTGTACAGTAACAAATCATATGTGAAATATACACCCCATACGCGGGGGAGGTAGGCATATTGCTGCTAAGAAAGGTGAAGACCACAATTGGGAAGTCAAAATCATTACATTTGTCATACAGCCTAAAGAGGTATGGCCATTTACCAGTGAATTTATTTCCTTCAGCATACTAATTTTGCGAATGCATTAACTGTTAGATTCACTATCAGAACAAAATCAAAACAAATGTATTTTCGTACATTTAGATAAAAGATTCATCCACTGAACTTGCCAGTTGTATGCAATTGTGACAGATTTTTACCATTTTTGTAGGTTTTTGTTAGAATTCTTTGAATAGGACCTCCAGAACCAAAATAAACTTATTGCCATTTGGAAGGGCAGTTATTTATACGGTCGCTGCAAAAAATGGTTTTGGTTCTCGGTGTCCTTTGAGTAGTTCCATCTTCTCAAACACTGTAAAATAGCTATTTGACACAAATGGCCATTTACAGCCATGTTCCTCTGCTGATAAGTCAAAAAGCATACAAGGGTGGCATATATCAATTTTATTTCTAATAAGTACACATACCAGAGGCCACCTTAAACGATTTTTGACAACATTTGAGCATATTCTGAAAAATACCCAACATAGGAAAAAAAATCACTCCTTAATAGCCATACTTTTTTAAGACGTCTATGTTCATCATTGTATAACAAAAATCAAGATATGAAGCAGAGAGGGGTGTATTGGAGGTCTCTTTAATTTCAAGAACACTGGGGACTGATCCTATGTAAATATTCTTTAATTTGGATTAATAGGAGAAAGTGCATCGTCTATAATATCTGAAGCTGAGCTATTGTTTTTGTTTCTGTTGTATGAGCCCTTCTTAAAACGTAGCTTCATGCGAATAAAGGAAAAGGTCAGCTAACAGTGGCAAACAATTTGTTCCCATAGGAATCCTTATTGGTTTTTTTTGAAAATGCGGTCTCCATATTCAACAAAAATATTTTCCAAAAAAAAAAATTCAAGCATCTTTATTACGTTATTTCCACTATATTTCCTGTTTGTTTCAGTGTGGTTCTTAATAAAGTAAGTGAGAACCGAGCCGTCAATCCAAAACGATCCCAAGGACAATGGCAACATCGGAAGAAACAGAGACACAACATGATTACGACACAGAGAAAGAAAAATGAAGACACACACACACAAAGATGAACAACACTGACCCATTAAAAACCAAGGGTGAGATCAGGTGCACCGGTAGAGTAAACATCTCCTGCTTCCGCCGTGTTGAACATGTCAAATCCGGTAGTAAAGTCAAATCGGTGAGAGGAAACAACAATTAAGCTTTAAAGGGAAAGATTTGTTGTCATCTGTTAAACAGATATCCCATAGCAGTCCGCAAGATGGTGATGTCGACCGTAAAACTTCTGGAGAGATGATTTCAAGTTTTGGGTAACATACCCTTGTTGATGAAGTCTATTTGCGAGCAACCGAGGTCTATCAAAGAAATCAATGTATCGAACACAGGCGCTTGAATAGCGAATGAGCTGGGAGATGTAAACTACGTATGCCGGCGCTGTTGGGATGTTGCTACAAAGAAAAGGGAAGTTGACTATTGGAAAAGTGATGTCATCGCGTTTGTCGCACAGCATAGTTTGAAGTCTACCTCTGTTGTCAATGTCAAGATGAAGATCAAGGAATGGGGCCGATGTGGAAGTGTCTGAAGTATCTTTGATTTCGAGCTTTTGGATAGATCAGATGAAGAAAATCACCAAAGCAAGAGTTGTTTAGTGACAAAATATCATCTATATGACGGAAGCTAAAATTGAAGGATTGGGTCAGTTTTTTATCTTTATTTTGTAGAAGTCCTTCGATGAATTCAGCCTCATAAGAGTGGAGAAACAGATCAGCTAGAAGAGGTGCACAGTTTATGCCCATAGGAATTCTGATAGTCTGTTGAAAAACAAGTCCTATAAAGTGGACAAATGTATTGTCGATCAGAAACTCTTACATTTTAATCACTTCTTCCTCTGTATATTTTTTATGTGATTCTGAGTCGTATTTCACAAAGTATGCTTGTTCTCTACCTACTGCAATGTACCTATATCTTCACCATTCTTACGTGAGAAACATCTATGAATTAAACCTTTCAGCCGAGATTTTAGTTGTTCATGAGATATATGTGTTATTTTTTCCTATTTCCTCCGTTTTTAGTGCAGAAGCATTGATGTATCAGGTCGGAAACTTGCTGATTTTAATTTATTTTGTTGAAAGGTTGAATGCCATGACAATAGACAAGAACGTTCAAGGAGATCTTTAGAACTTCCAAGAATCCATATTTGATTCGTGCCGCTGGTAGAATAGGCCATCTTGAAAATGACGACCAATTTCATCTGAAAATTTAATATAAGAATGAAGCTCCTGATCAAACACGGAAGTATTCAAACAACTGGAACACAGAAAATTCTGATTACATTTTCACACTCAGACATCGCTGTGTATTTGTCAGTCTTCTTGAAAATGGCGGCCAATTTTGAATTTTTTATTTTTGGATAGATTTCATCACCTACTGATAATGAACATTTCTATAGTCCGTTATATGAATGTTCTTCCAGTGGTTTAAGAGACTCTGAGTGTTCTAAGGTAAATGTACATTTGCGAAATTGTGTAAAAATCGTTAATTGGCAGTTATTTTGACAATATGCCATTTAAAAAAAATGGTTATGCACATTTAATCATCATGATCCAACTTAGTACAAAATATGAATTTATTCTGTTCTGGAATCTCCGAAAACTTGGCCGAACAAACTTTTTCAGACAAATTACAATATGTCGTACCGACTACGTCTGGGGCAACATAATAACCTGCCTAATGTGTAAATGTGTTAGTGTTTATCAAATCTTTACGATTGATAACAAATATATACAATACTGATAACATATTTCGTTTTATAGGTTGCCAGTATAAGGGAACACGATGTCTAGCTATTGGAGAACGTGTTAACGATTCTTTCTGTGTTGAATATGAGTGTAAGAGTTACAATCTGCAGTTAATCCGAGGAGGTAATATTGTCTTGATTACACCTGTACAACGATAACAAAATTATTTTTATTAGATAAATTCATGCAATATCTATAGAACAACGGCAGTAGAATACAGAAGGACCAAAGCACAAGCGCAAGATTACATAAAACAAAGTCCAGATACAAGGCAGAAGCAAGACGGAAGACCAAAGACATTTCACAGCCACAAAACACACAGACACTACATATATAACACTAAAAACACTCTAAAAAAGAGAGTGACATCAGGTGTGCAGGAAAGGTAAGCTTGTTTTGCTATAATACTAGGTTTTGCAAATACAATCTAGGCCGGCATTGAACACTTTCTTTTTAGAAAGATATTTGATTTTAGGCAGGCATTAACAATAATTTTATGTTTATACTGAAATACTACTGCATTATGATCTATTATAACATTAATAAATTAAATAAAAACATAAAATAATAAACTAAATAAGAACATAAAATAAATAAATTAAATAAAAACATAAAATAAATCAATTAAATAAAAACATAAATACTGTAATTGTACTGAAATTCGCTAGTTCTTATTTTCGCGAGACTCCTTTCTAACTAAGTTTGCGTGTATTTAACTACACGGAATAAGGGATATCTGATGACTCTCGTTAAAGATTAGAAATATAAGATAACAATGTACATCAAATTTGTATTATTAATGTGCCTTTCGACTTATAGAGCGGAGTTCCCCATAAACAATGAATTAAGTTGGCAACCTTTCGCTTCAAGGTCCACTGATAGTAAAATAGCAAATTGACGATAAATACAAGTTATGTTAGTACAAAGCGGCACAAATAAATGACAAATATTGAGAAATGGAGAAAATATTGTAAAAAGAGGAGGTGCCATAGGGCCCAGTACAGGGCCCTGTCCTCAAGCAACTGTGACTGAAATCAATAAAAAAAAAACTGATCCAACGACCTGAAGATTTTACAGGTATACTGGCCCCTCTGTAATACTGCCGATGTGTACTGAAAAACATGATTGTTTCAAAACTCTTTGGGAAGTTCAGAGTTTGATTTTTCTTTCGTAGTGCGACATTGTTTTAGCTCAGACTAGGCTCCTTGGGCTAGTCATCATTTTAGAGTCGATCACTTCTTGACCCGTCTTTCAAAAATACTTTTTTGTCTGATTCTTTCCTTTTCAAGATAGTGGTCTTAGATTTAGTAGTCTTCCTGTATTGGGGTTTATTTGTATGGTTATTATACTTTATGATACAGAAAGGAGGTTTGTGTACCTTTAAACCGGTTAACCCTACTACCTAGCTTTACCTAGTAGCGGTAACAGGTCCGACTATCCCGAATTCCGATCGATTTATATTTGTCTGTAGTCTTTTTTAGGGGGGAAGTTCCCTGGTGGATTGTGGTATTTGATTGGGATTTTCAACAATTTGAGGTGTTTCCTATTATCTTTTGTTTTTGATTTGATAATTTCTAATAATGTCAAAATTCACAAGTAACATGATGACATGGATGTACAACTATATTTCCAAAATGTAATTTTGACAAGATTGCGGCACTGTTTGTCTACTTTCATATTACAACAAATTTCAGACCCAATAAAGATCTCGGTTATAACAATTTTATATGTTTAAATATATGAAAAAATATCTACTTATAACGATAATTTACAGGGAGCATGGGTCTTTTTGTCCCCAATCAAATGAAAAAAAAACTGCAGGAATTCATGCTGGAAATTATTCAAACTGAATGAATCAAATAATAAAGCCACTATTTTACAAAATCTCTTTTGAAGAATGTGAAGTTGACGGGGAATGTAAACAAGTGGGGTTTACATGGACAGAAGGATGTATCGATTATGAATGTAAACAAGAAAACAATACAATACGAACAGTTGCTCTTAATGGAGGTAAGATCTTAAAATTCGAAAAATTCTGCGGTCTCTAAATCGAAGGTTGAAATTGATCGAGTAAGCTATTTTAATATATTAATGGATATTCGGATTAAGGAATACTGTACTTTACAAAAGGAATAAAAAGATCGTGCTATTTTAAGGTGTATCATGTTTTGTATTTTTGCCATGTCTTTGTACTGTGATTTTTGTGATAATCTTTTCCTTTGTTTCTTCGATATTCTACTGCCGTTGTTTTGTATTTCAATCGCTTGCAACGGAATGAAAGAACAAAAAATAGCAATGCAATCAAGACAATGACAAAACAAAGACAGAGAAAACGAACAAAAGCGTCACAAAGATAAAGCATGACCAGAGTGAATCCTCGTGGAATCATCATCATGTTCAGAACCACGGCTATAGAAAACCGATGGAATAAAACACAAGAACCATACATAAATACCGGAGACCAGACAAAAAACGAGAACACAAGAAGGCAGAAAACTTAAGACCATAGACACACAAACACTACAAATACAACACTCAAAACTAAAGCACTAGCAGTGTGAACTCTTAAAAACAAAAACAGAGCGACAACAGGTGATCCGAAAAAGTAAATTTGTCCTTCTCTGTATACATCAACCGCCATGATGTCGGTGGATCTTTTCATGGTAAAGTTAAAATCGGTAATGTCGAATCCGGAAAGACGTGAATATAGCTGTAAATCTCTGTTCTCATTTGTAAAACCGACATTTCATATCTATCTATGATGTCGTGGGGAGGGCCATAGAATTTTTGAAGGGGTGAAAGTAATAAAGGCTTCACATATCCCTGACTTAGCAGTTTCTGTGATAGTGATTTTGCTCTTTTCACAAAGTCAGTGTATGGACTACAAAATATAGAGATACGAATCAACTGTGAAATATGCATTCCATACGATGGGCTGCTGGGTATATTGCTGCTAAGAAAGGGAAAGTCCTTTCTGGTGTTTCGGTTGTCTCTTTAATTCAAACTCACTCGGGTAGATCCAATGTAAATATACTTTAAATGTAGGATTATTCAGAGAACGTACATGGTCTATACATCTGAAGCTGAAATTAAATGACTGGGCTTGTTTTTTGTTCTGTTGTATGAGCCCTTGTAAAAACTTTGCTTCATACGAAGTAAGGAAAAACTCAGCTAAAAGTTGCGTACACTTTGTTCCCATTGTAATTCCATTGACCTACTGTCTTTTGAAAAACAGGGTCTCCACATTCAACGACAATGTTGTCGATCAAAAACTCAAGCATCTTCATTACGTCATTTTTAAACCCACTTCCTGTTTGATTCAGTATTACAAAAACAGGAAAACAGCAAACACCTACAATGGCCAGGAACTACAATCACATGCCACAATTTACAAGCAAACTGCACCAGAAAAACAATAATGAAAACAAAAGACAAACATAAATAACGATAGGAACTCGGGATAGCCGGACTTGGTACCGGCACCAGCAAAAGCCAGTGGTAGGGTTAAACAGGTTTATGGGTACCCAAACCTCCCCTTTCTCTATCCCGTTTCCCTATAGTATCATAAACACGCGAATAAAGCCCAATACAGGTAGACTACTAACTCAATGACCACTATCTTGGAACAGAAAAAGCATAAGACAAAACGTAATTTTGAAAGAAGGGTCAAAGAGTGCTCGCCGCTGAACTGCCGGCTAGCTCAAGGAATCTAGTCTGCTGGTAAAACACTGTCGCACTACGGAAGAAAAATCAAACTCAAAACTTCCCGAAGGGTTTGGTAAAGAGTCTTCATGTATTTCAGCAGACATCGGCAGTATCAGTGAGAGGCCAGTATATATGTAAAGTCTTCAGGTCACTGGAATCCAAAGCCAATTTAACGGATTTGTTCAGAATATCTCGTCGATATCCACTATTACGTAAAGAATGTAAGTTACGTCCCAGTTTTTCTGGATTATTAATCAGTTTTTGACATTTTTTAACAACATTTCCATAAAATCGAGGATGAGAAATGCCCTTTGTTATTAGCTGTTTCCGAGTCACGTCATATCTAGATATCAAATGTTCATATCTTCTGTAAAACTTCTTAAAAGTATTTAATAATTTATGAAATCTGTAACCTTGTTGTAAAAGTTTGGATGTGAGAGTAAGGTTACGCTCATTAAAATCATCAAGGGTGGAACAAATGCGAGCGAATCGTACAAGTTGGGATATATACACCCCGTAGGATGGAGCTAGGGGAACGTCGCCGTCAAGAAAGGGGAAATTAGTAATTGTAAAATCAAAATCATCCCTTTTATCATAAACTTTAGTTTTTATTTTACCAGAGTCAATGGTGATACTTAGATCCAGAAAAGGGCAGTATTTAGAATCATTGTTTGCCTTATTTAGTTTCAGTTGTTGTGGGTAAATGGTGTTATCTGTCCCTATACAAAAAAGGAAAAATGGTTAAAAATGGTTGTTATCTGTCCCTATACAAAAAAGGAATACCTGCGTTCTTCTCCGTTTCTTTTTTCTTTTTTTTGCATGAAGAAAAATCAAAACGTTTGACTGCTATGGTAATGGAACAACGGCAGTAGAATACCGAAGGAACAGGGGATGTTATAATTACAAAAATCAAAGTCCAAAGACAAAAAGAGGAATGCAGAAAAATAAAGATACATCAAAGAAATGCAACAACCACAATGTACGTAAATAAAAAGACCACATTCAGAACTACGGCATTAATAGTGTGAACTCCCATGAAAACCAGGAGTGACAACAGGTGCCCCGGAAGGGTAAGCATGTCCTGCATCATAGGCAAGACTATTTGAGGAGACCTGTTCAAGAAGATCTTTAGAATATTTAAGAATCCACATCTGATTCACGATTGGTTTGATCATGTATAATGCCCTCCTGTGGTCCTAATTTGGTTAATAAAGTATTTGATTTGATTTATTTGATTATACTTTTCATTTACATTAATGTAACTCGTGTCACATGTATAATTGAGGTAAATCCTACCATCTGTTTTCTTATATGGTAGACTGTACCCTGTGCGTAGTGTTAATCACGTTTATCAAGTAACAAAATACTGAAGTTACTGTAAATTTAGTTTCTGCATATGGCCATTTCGACCACTTATGTCTCATCAGTGCATATAAAATCTCAATTTTTGGAAGACCATACACCCATACACTCAAGATTTTCAAAAACTGATAGAGAACAAATAATCAAATGTGATCGAAACGGAAAGCCAAAATCAGCTTTGCATCTGGGAGATACTCCTTAGTTTCAGCAATTTTTTTTTAAATCGGATTTGCAAATTTGCCAATAAAATCAAGTTGTCGTTTATACATTTGTTTCTTTGCGGTTATTTTTATTTTTGGTCTTGTGACACTTTTTAAGGTCCCTAAGCAAGTCGTTTTTACGTTTGTTGGTGATGTAGCATCCATAAGAGTAAAACATGAATGCAGCATCGATCTGCATTTAACAATTAGTTTGTTGAAATCACTCTTTAAAGTGTAAACTATGAAGTAAATGGGCAATTTTTTTCACACATATATGTTTTTTTAATTATATATACCGGTATTTTTTTTCAAAATAGATGTTCAGCGTTTACCAGTTTGAACAATTTTATTTTAAAAATTACCTGCTAAAATAAGATATCTTGAAATAAATTACCTTGCGTTTTATAGAAAATTACTTTTTTATCAAAACTCTGAGCAAAAAAAAATACTGAGGCTTCAATTCCGTGAATTACACTCGGTGTATGTTCTTGGTACTGAATTTGGCGTCCTGTTTAGATATTTTTGGTAATGAGTTACTTCTTGTTTTGACTATCTGGATTATGGCTTTCCATATTGTTTGATTTTAATGCTTTTGATGAGAGGTTACTCCTTGAAACACGTGTGCAGATTAACAAAATCTACCGTTTATTATGCAACCTTGGTATTTATTGTAATTTAAATTGGTACTTCATATTTTCGTAAAAAAATCAATATTCATATTGAAGGCCTCATAGGGACTTCATGATAAAGAATAACAATAAAAGAGTCGTTCCAGTGCTTGGTTTAATTATGTATTTGTAGAGATTTTGTCACGTACATGTACTCCATATCCTTGATTGTTAACTATTTATTCGTATGGAAGTTTCAAACTTACATGTACCGATCATATTGCACTTATATGCTCATGTAATTTTAAGAGATTTTATATCATTCTCATGGGTTGTTGTATTATGTCTTTTATTTTCTTTTTGTCAATGGTTCATAAGATGTCTTACGATGAATTCAAATTCCAGCAATCTAATCAATTTCTTGTATTAATTATACTACAAAAAGTTAACTATATTTACTATTGGACAACGGCAGTAGAATACCGAAGGAACAAAGGAGTGGAATTTACAAAACTCGAAGTCCAAAGACATGGCCAAAACGAGGACACAGAAAACAATGACGTTAAACACAGAAAACAATTTCTTATTTCTTGTATGTAAATACGGAATATTCTTTTAATACAAGTTGTCGTTTATATTATTTGTTTTTTTTTTCGATTACCCTTCCGGAGCACCTGATGTCAGTCACTCTCATTTTCAAGGGAGTTCACACTGTGAGTGCTTTGGTTTTGAATGTTGTGATTTTTTATTTCTATGCTTTGTATCTGTCTGTCCAGACCAGTAGTCAACTACCATTAAGTATCACATGTTTTATTTTATACCCAAATTTTTGGTTCATGGTCTTCAAATATTTTGAGTTGATTTACACTTAAGAGACATAATTTGTTGAAATATCCATATGCAGAAAGAAAATTAACTTTATCCTCGGTATTTTGTCATTATGCTCTGTTGTTATGATAACATATAACTGCTGCAGTTACTACAACCTTACAATATCTTAAGATTAAACTGCATCGATGTTCACAAGACTTTGTTATTTCAACCTCTACAAAATATGAATATCAAATTTTTATTCTAATTTTACCTTTAACTATAGATTGTTCATTTGAGGGTCAGTGTAAAGAAAATGGATCTACATGGATGGATGGCTGCTTTAAATATAAATGTAATGATGGAGCATTCAAGTTAGTGGTGGGAAGTACGTTTGTAATTAATTATAATCTCTTATGTAAATGTTGTAGTTTTTATTAGTGCATGTTCTAGTGTATACTTTGTGTTTTTTTTAACTTATGGTGAACTTGTAAATTACTATAAAGATATGGCCAAAGCTTATTGTTGAAAGCTACACGGTGACTTGACGATGAAGAACAACAATGAAAGTGTTGTTCCATTACTTGGTCCTACCATACATTTTGTGAAGACTTTGTCTCATGTATCCTTTCATTGTTTAGTGAAAATTGTATTCTATCTTCCATTTACTGTGAACCAACTTATTTTCGCGACTTTCGCGTGCGCAAAAATAGCGCGAAAATAAATCGTCACGAATAGTTCATATCCTTCTATAAAAGCATAAACAAAAATAAAAATTCGCGAAAATTAATCTTCGCGAACGTAACAAGAAGGGACAAACGCAAAATAAAGTATCCGCGAAAATAAGTTGGTTAACAGTATATCATATTTCTTGAAATAACCAAATACATAGAAAGTGACAAACCAGGAATATTGTTTACTCTTCAAATACTTCGGTGCTTCAACATTTCAAACCTCTATGAGATGGGATGTTTCTTTTTTTTTTTAGAAAAATAAGTGTTATTTCCGTCATGAAAGCTCTGTGCTTATTGACCTATCTTTTGTAGGTAATTATCATTATGTCTCTTCAGTGCAGATAAAATCTAAACGTTTGGACGACCATAAACTCAAAGATGTTTAAAAACAGATAGAGAACAAATAACCAATATGATCTAAATGTAAAGCCAAAATCAGCTAAGGACAGAGCTGTGCATGAGGGAGATACTCCTTAGTTTTCAACACAATTTACATAAATTTAGATATTGTGAAATTCCAAATAGAATCGGCTTTCGGGTCAGCACCGAAGTACTGACTACTGGGCTGGTGAATACCCTCGGGGACTAACAGTCCACCAGCAGTGGCATCGACCCAGTGGTAACAAATGACTAAATACCGAAGTTANTGTGAATTTTAATTCTGCATATGCGCATTTCGACAACTTATGTCTCATCAGTGCAGATAAAATGTAAACGTTTGGAAGACCATAAACTCAAAGATGTTTAAAAACTGATAGAGAACAAATAACCAAAGTGATCTAAATGTAAAGCCAAAATCAGCTTAGGACAGAGCTTTGCATGAGGGAGATACTCCTTAGTTGTCAACACAATTTACAAAAATTTAGATATTGTGAAATTCCAGATAGAATCGGCTTTCGGGTCAGCACCGAAGTACTGACTACTGGGCTGGTGAATACCCTCGGGGACTAACAGTCCACCAGCAGTGGCATCGACCCAGTGGTAACAAATGACTAAATACCGAAGTAACTGTGAATTTTAATTCTGGATATGCGCATTTCGACAACTTATGTCTCTTCAGTGCAGATAAAATCTAAACGTTTGGAAGACCATAAATGAGACAAACATTTAGCAGCTGCTATGAAACGTTTGAAGTAAATTTGACCAATATGTACTGGGTTGATGTATGGTTGGTTTCTTTACAATCATATGAGTCTTACAGACAAACAAACAAGGCTGACAGCATGGAATATTATTTTAACATTTAACATTTTAGCATACTAGTATGAGAAAATCATATTTTGATGATTTCCTCTGAAAACTTACTGATTCAACCATAATTTACAAGAATAATGCATGGCAGCACCTTAATTCCATAGTGGTCCAGAAGATTGTGATGTGACAGTAAGCTGTGCATTGATTACTTAAAGTTATACCCTTGTTTAAGCAACCTATTTGTGAACGACCAGGCTCTATCATGGAAGTTACTTGTATGAACCACATGACCTTGGGTAGCAAATGAGTTGGGAGAAATAAGCTCCATATGCTTGTGTTGTTTGAATGTTGCTTCAAAAACTGTTGGAAAGTGAAGTAATCGCGTTTATGACATATCTATATCTGTTGTCAATTTCCAGATGATGGTCAAAGAATTAGGCTGATGTGGAAGTGTTGTGGAATCTTTAATGTTGAGCTCTTTTTGTTAGATAAGTTCAGGAAAAAAAACCGAAGCTAGGGTTATCTAGTGACAAAGTATCATCTGTATAACGGAGGCTGAAGTAAAATGATTGGGCTTATTTTTTTACCCATCAGTTTGAAGAAGCCCTTCAATTTGTTCAGCCTGACAAGAGTGAAAAATATATCAGCTGAAAGAGATGCACAGTTTGTGCCCATTTGAGTTTCCTTAGCCAAAAAAACCCTAAAAACCCCTAAAAAACAAAAAAAAAACTTACCAATATATTGTGGATTACAAACTCTAACATTTTATCACTTGTTCCTCTGTGTCTATTCTTTCTCCAAGTCGTTGTCGTATTTCACAAAGTATGTTTTCTCTCTACCTTTAACAATGTACTTATATCTCTGTCCACCGTTCTTATCGGGAAAATATCTATGAATTGAATCTTTCAGCCAAGATTTCGGTTGTTCATGAGAAATGGTTGTATATAAGTGGAGAGAAATCAAAAGTTTAAAATCTACTACAGTGTGACAATGATCTAGAGATCAAGTTGTCAAGTAGATCTTTAGTTTTTCAACATTCACATTACGTTAGTACCGATTCTTGAAAAGCAAGTATCAAAATATATCTGAAGGCCCTCTTTTACAGCTGTCAAGATTGAGTTTGACAGCTTAGAAATAGGTTTTGCAGAACATTTTGCAGATCTAGTGGTGTACCATTGTTTGTATAGGCACTAGTTTAATTTGTGTATCCAGTACAAAGAGTGGAGATCATTGTCCTCATCCCAAAGAAAAGCAAAACACACTTATGACTGTAATACCTCCTTCTCCGACAGCGTAGTACCTGTGTAGGATGGTTTTCCCTAATAAGTATCAATTCCAAGTTCTTTCCCGAAACAATCGCTGTACTTACTTTTACAGATAAAAAAAGTTAATATGTTATTATGGGGCCTTATCTGCAGGAACAACGAGATATTTGTCATGAATGGAGGACAAATGGCAACATCAGCATTTTTTAAAATTGATGTTGGTTTAGTTTTCATTGCCCCTTGTAGCTGATTGATTCGTTGATTGTTGGGATCATAGACCTCACAACCTCAATCCACTCCAAAAGAGAATCAACATCGTCATCTTACTCATGCCCAATCTATTTTCTGGCATAGTCCTCCGTAGCATCTATAATATGTTTAAAGTTTGGTTCCCAGTTGATGTATTATGGTGCACGGAATTTAGGTCCCTTTGGATGATGGAAGAACTTGCTATATGCCGAATTTAACTTATGGAACATGTGGGCAAACAAAATTGTTGATATTATTGGTTTTTCAAAATGTAAAAATGCGGGAAATGGGAATAGCCCAAAAATGTGGGATTAGGGAAAAAGGGGACAAAAATGTGGGGTTGGGATAAAAGATGAAAAAAATCCGGGAATTGGGAGGGCAGACCCCCGTGTCACTCCCCTCTTATCAGGTTCTCATTGCTTTCGACAACTTATTTGTTGCAAGACACAATATCTTAATATTCATTTAGATGTATCATTCAAGATATCTTCAATAGAATATTAGATATTTCATATATTACCTGAGATAAAATACAAATTGAAGAAATACCAAAACACTTCTGGCATAAATATTTCTTTAATATTTGGTTCTACAAACATCTTAAAGTGTTGATTACAGATTCTTAATTTTTCGATTATCTAAGACTGTGTATGTGTATTATGTGTTTATAAGTTGGTGTTTCTTAAAATTATTGTTATCATTTCATAATTTAGAATGTGCAGGTAAAAACAAGAAGATGGACGAAGACAAATGTTATTCTGTTGGAGAAGACTGGTATGAAGGAGATGTACAGTACAATTGTTTACTGGAGGGAGATATATATAAAAGGGCTGTTAAAAATAGGATCACTTCTGGTGAAAATTAACAAAGTAATTGATTATTATTTGATGTGTAAATAGGTATTGGAAAGAGAGATTTTATGGTAAATATAATCATGAAAATTTTTCCCCCTGTTGACTAGTTCTTTAAAGATTCTTTTTAATGATTTTGATAAAATAATAATTCTTTGTGATACTTAGTTCACAAATAATGAAAGTTTATTTTTTTAAGCAAAAGTACTATTTAAGGGGTTTTATGATCCCTGGAAAAGCACCCGTTTCATTAACTGCAGAACCTAAGCTTTATAGGTACTCTTTATATATTTGTTTTTTCAATTGGCGGACTATGGTCCACGACTATAATTAAATCAGGACAAGGACCATAAGAGCTATACGGCTTCTCAGCTATGAGTATTCAAAGTTGTTTGTTTGTTTGTTTGTTTTTTTTTTTGGGGGGGGGGCTTTTTTTATAGAATTAAGCAATAACAGTACATTATTTGAATACCCGAGGGCGTCATTCGTAGATTTGACGGTCAAAATGCAGTTTATAGGCGACGCGTAGCGGAGGCTGTAAACGGATATTTTTACCGTCAAATCAAGATTGACGATCTCGGGTATTCAAATAATGTACTGTTATTGCGATTCTAATGCAACAAAACAATTTCATGTTCTATTTTTAACTCGTGAATTTGTAACATTATTAAGAACCAGAATAAACAGGGAACCTACTTTGTCCCAGGTGTGTAGATGGTGGAATTGACGGTCAGTTTTGACCAATCAAAACCTTTGTTATATAAATGTTGCATTAGAATTATCATTTTGAGACATAAGTTGTAGAAATGGCGATCTGCAGAAACTACGTTTACAACAACCTCAGTATTGTGCTGTTATGCGTACTGTATTGATGTTAAAGTTTCTGGTGCCTTTTTTATTGGTTCCTGTTGATAACAAAATTACCAAACAGAGTGGTCAAGAGCCGAAGTCCATGAGACAAAAAGACAAGTCAGGTGGAAACCACCGGCAAAAATGTCGACCGCAATGATCCTGACTTGGTACAGGCATTTCAAAACAAATGGTGGGTAAACCGGTTTGAATCTAATAATGGACGTAATCTTTAATCAATCATAATAAAACTGAATTTACGAAAAGCTTGTTCATGACGTTGAGAAATAAACCTAATATCAATTGGTATCTGCTATTGGTTTTTTTTTTCAGCTCCGGGATGTAGCTATGGTAAAGAAAGGAAAAATGTAGGAGATACTTGGGAAGAAGGGTGTTTCGCAAAAACCTGCCTCAAATTAACAGAAAATTCTTACGGTATAAGGGTAATTTCTGGAGGTATGTATATCTTTTTTTATTTTTTCTTATTAAATAAAATTAATCATGCGTACGTATTGGCATTTGATAATTTGACAATAATGCGTGTCATAAGCACAGCGATCATTTTATCAAGCCTTGATTTTTGTTGTGACACTGCAGGTTGAAAGTCATCGTCAGTATTTGATAGATTATTACCTTTTTAGCTCACCTGACTATAGTAAGGGTGAAGTTTTGTCATCAGTTGGTGTCCGTCCGTCGTCCGTTGTTAACTTTTCAAAGATCTTCTCCACTCAGCTGGAACTAAGCATGGTCACAAGAGTCATTGGGCTTTTTCAAAAATGTATTCGACAAATTCGTACCTCTTCAAAAATGGCTTTTAGCAGGGAACAAAGTTTAACACTGCAACCTGGGGTGAAGACATTCATAGATCTTTTCCTTAGAAATTGCCAGTCAAATTAGAACCAAACTTAGTCACAGTAATTTGGTGTCTGAAACCATGAATCCAATTATAACCAATTTTAATTACAACAGTTCTTTGTCGTTCCCCGAAAAAAAAAAAATTAGTATGTAAGGTCTGCATACAATCCAAGCTGGAAGTTACGTTTAACCTTGGACCCTATTGGAAATGCCATCATATCTCTATGTCATTCATGAATCAGGTGAGAGATACAGGCTCTTAAGATCATCTTGTTGTATATTTATGATCCATATCACCCAAATGAGGCAACTGATCTTTGAAGTATTTTTATTCGAGTGACTGCATGTGTCTCCCTGTTGGACTTTTAAATGGCGGAGTGGCAGATACAAAGTTATTGCATGGCATAAATCAAAGCGAATGTCAGATGGTCTAAGGTTCTTCAGCATCTTTTGATACCTGAATTTCCTAATGTTTTGAATTTTATCAGCACTGAAGAGACGTAAGATGTCGACATTCTTCAATTTTAGTCTTATCCCCCTGACCACCTTATAGTGTTCTACATGTCTTTACATGCAATCATTTGTTACTTCGGTGTTAATTTACCAACCTTTGTTTTAGTCACAGCAATATCTCCCAGTGGCAAGCAACGTTGCCGCTCTTGTAACCTTTTGTCTTATTTGGACTAAAGTATGAAGAATAACAATACAGACGCTCCATATACAGGTTTTTTTTAAATCGTTTTTCACTGTGCATGTGTGTGTCTATATGATCAACTGTGAAATGTACACTCCATACGCTGGAGAGGTAGATATATTGCTGATTATGAAGGAAAAATCCGCAATTGGAAAGTTAAAATCATCACGCTTGTCATATAGTTCGTCAGTATATAAGTACGATGTTGAAGTAGGTGTATCAGTAGTTTCTTTTATTTCAAACTCATTTGGATATATTTAATGTCCTTGGCTTTTGGATTACTAATTTCTTTCGGGTTGCTTCTATGAGAAACTTTTTTCTGTATTATGACAGTTGTGTGTATCAATACATATTTAATTGAAGGTGATGGAATAAGAAGCAGGAAAGTGGAGTGACCTACAATTTCTAATTTCTGTGAATGTTGTGTAATGCTTCCTTGCACTTGTTTTTAAATGTAATTTATTTTCTAAAAAAATCAGTCATTCTGCTTACAACACAAAAATATGTGGCATGAATAAACAAGACATAAAGTAAGCATAATGTATATTTTTTAGCATGTGAGCATCCAAATGGGACTTGTATACCAGCAGATACAACATGGACAGAAAAATGCTTTACGAGGAAATGTATAAAGATTGCAGATAATGAATATTCATTAAAAATAACTGAACCTAGTAAGTACAATATCTGTGTATAAAAGTTTCATATTATTGACATTCGTGAAGGAGGAAAAAGTATTTGTTCTTTTAAGAAAAATAAAATCAGAAAACGAATGCCACAATTTAAATAAAACTGTACGATATACAGCCTTCAAACGTCAAACAGGAAGACACATTTAAAATTAAAAATGAACGGAATACAACCAATATGGAGTCTGTATAACCTGATTTTAGTAAGTAACTTAGAACCGAACCGTCAGTTTAAATCAAAGTACTCAGGTACTTCTTAGCCCCCAAGAGCAAGATAGAACCGACATAAACTTGAGCACGGGGATAGCTCCTGCATCAGATATTATTTTGTTGCAGTGTGTGCGAAATTCTTTGAAGAAATGTGTGTGAAAATCATTGAAGAACAAGACTTCAACCAGAAAAAAAAATTCATTATATGCTAGTATTTAGACTGGTCTTTTGAGTTTGTACAAGAAATTCTGAGAAAGGATTGGATAAACATGCAGAGTAATGTGGAAAAAGATAAAGTTAAAAAAACTGAAATTCTAGCAGCTGTTAAAAAATTTATAGATGTTAATTTGCTAAGTTGTTTTGATATCGAATTTGTAAAAAGTATCAAGTATAAAAAAGTGCAACTTTGCAGACGACTTGAATGAATGCTTTTACTAATTTTCTTTGGAAGTAGAGGGTGTTAATATACCTTCAGACTTAATTTAAAAACCGGTGAAAAGTTAACATCAAAAACTATTTAATTGACCCTAAAAAACAACGGCAGTAGAATACCGAAGGAACAAAGCACAAGATTACACAAATCAAAGTCAAGAGACAAGGCAAAAGCAAGAACGCCAAAAGACGGAAGACCAAAGACACCACATGCCCACAAAACACACGAACATTACATATACAACACAAAAAACTAAATCACTAACAGTGTGAACTTTCAATAAACAAGAGTGACATCAGGTGCCCCGGAAGGGTAAGCATGTCCTGCTCTGTGCACAGCACCCGTCACACTGTCAGTGGGTCAATCCAGGGTAAAGTCAAAACCGGTAATGTCAAATCAGGGAAGACGCGAATCTAGCTGAAAATGTCAGTTTTTATTTGTGACACTGACATTTCATATCTATCTATGGTGTCGTGGTGACGGCCATAGAATTTCTGAAGGGACGAAAGTAACAAAGGCTGAACATATCATAAAATCAGCACTAAGTTTTAAAAGTTCATTATAGAAAGCCAGTAAATATATATAGCTTATTATGAGGTTTTTATAACTTGGTCTTGTCAATCAAAGTCAAACAAGTGATCACATAGCGGACAAAAGCATGACCAGATTTTGTTGAATAATGCTTATTCTTTATGTTCTCAAAGAAGCATTGAATGCCTTCACAAATTTTCCATTTACAAAATATCAGTTTAAATTTCTTTTACATCTACATAAGTCGTGAACAAATCATTTTAGTTGTTTGTTATGTAATTTTATAGATTATTAGCCAGGCAAACCATATATTAATTATTTCATAATTTAGATAAGAAAGTTTACCGGCTCATTAAGTGTGAAACACTGCAGATGTGATTCGCTTTAGCACTGATTTTTGACTAACAAAGTCAGAAGGGGGCATAATAACTGTTATATGATGTTAATTTTGACTAACCTGCGCTTAAAATCATGTGATATTTGTTTACAATATTAATACGACTCGGAGTATACCTCCGCAGTTAGGAATTAGTTGAACTATGCATTGTCTAAAATATTATCCCATCTGTTCAGTTACATAAATTTTACATTTATTGCATTTCTTTTAAAATAATGTTTTTATAAGTTATCACATAGTCTTATGTTTGCATTAATCATTCCATTGCAACAATTTTGTGAGTTTAAAAAGTGTCTTGAATGGGGCGTTATTTAACCTGGTGGATTTCTTCTTGTGTGATAACTTAAGCCCAAAGCTACTTCGTAGCTCTTGGGCTAACAATGACAACATCAGAAACGCAAAGAAACAAAGACATGTCTCGTGTACACTTACTCTATATCCCTTCATTGCAGCTAAATTTTGGCTTTTATATTTAGATTCTTTTGGTTATTTTTATCAGCTTTCAGACGTTTTTCGGTGCATGGGCTTCCAAATGTTTTGGTTTGATCTGCACTGATGAAACATAACTTTTCGAAATGCACATATGCAGAAAATGAATTAACGGTAACTTCGTTATTTTGTTATTTAAACTACCTACACTAAAGAGCCATATATTTTATTTGGAATTGGTTATTTATAGAACAATGACACGTCTTTTTGTCATTCCTTTATAGAATGCATTTGGAAAGTTGATGATAAAAGTATTTGCGTGGCCAAAGATGATGTTAAGATAAACCGTAGTTGTATGCCACACAAGTGTAGAGTTACTTATAAGAAGTCGAAATATAAAGCAAAAATGAGGCCACAAAAAAGAATTGGTAAGTTATAATAATGGGTGATATTTGAGTAGTTGTCATTAGTAGTCATTCTTTATCATAAAAACATACCATCAGTTCTTTTTAAACAGATGTTATCGTGTTTGGGAGAGGGATTTGCGAAAAATACCAGTCGAGAGATGTTATATTTCCCAAGCCCATAGGGCGAGGGTAATTGCATTCTCGAGACTAGTATTTTTCACAAAATCCCCGACCATACATCATTATTTTTACCGAATGATTTTATGTAAAGCGCGCAGATGACGTCATTTTTAAATTTTCTACAAGCGTCTCAGTGAAGAGTTAAAAATGGCAAATTTTTAGCAAATACCCCTGCAGAAGGTTAAAAGTGACAATTTACTCAGGCAAATATCCCGCTGCTTCAAAACTTGTTTGATATGCTATGGATTTGTCAAAAATACACAGGTGGTCGACCAATCAAATTGCAGCATAGTTATTTAGCAAAAGGTAGAATTAATAACAAAATATACAGATGAAAAGGCCAGTGACTACCAGGTTAAAACATAGAGAATATACTACATGGTGAGATTTTCATAATGAAACGCGTTTTACTAATGGCAATTACACTGTACATAATCATCGACAGAAGATTTCAAGATAACTGGTAAATACGTGTAGAATTTTGAAAAAAAAACGTTCAAGATAAAAATTATAGTAAACTTACTAAAATAACTTCTCCGTGAAAAAAATGTAAACAGTGAGAAAAGTTTAACAAACCTATCAGACTGCTTTAAGATTTATAAAGAAGCATTTTAGCTTTACAAACTTTTCTGGCTTAATTTATTCTGAATAGAATACACTATTGTTAAACAGTTATTTTTATTGAAATAAAAGATAAGAAGTCCCGATTGTATGGTATTACTTTGTATTGTATTACTTAAATTTGACTTTGGTGTGTAATGGAAACATTTGAAATATAATATGTAAGTAACAGAATCAACAGTGTAAAAATACACTGAAACGTTTGCAGAATGTGCAGTTCATACTGCAATACGGGAATTTTGAGTCGTGTTCACTCCGACAACATTTTTGTGTTTTATACGAAAAAATCAATACATCAATACCTTGAGATGGAATCACTAATCAAAGACATATCCTACTATAAGTTATCATGCATTGAACCAACTAACATGATTATTTAGATAGTGTCGAAAATCGTTGAATGGTAAGGCGTCAGCCGCACCGTTCAACCATTTTCGACACTATCTAAATAATCATGTTAGTTGGTTCAATGCATGATAACATTTTTGTGCGGTTATGCTAACCACAGTTTGCATTAAACTACGAAAACGATAATTACAAAATGACCTACATTTAACTACACGATTCTAAAAATAAACACTATGTACCAACTGACAGCGTAACATGGACAATACACAACCGAGTGATTTATTGATTTTTCAAGTTGTATAAAGATTGTACCAGCAAAATGACGTTTTCGAAATACACTGAGCGGAAACCTTTGGAAATGAACGCAGATAAAACATTTCATTTAATTTACATGTTATTCCAAATAGATGTTTTTCGTATTTTGATTTTCAGGCTGAAATTACTGTTACATTACGTAGAAGTAAACTATGTTTAATGTCGATGTGTTTATTTTTCTATGCTTACTGCATGTTTGTTAATGTGAAACACTACATAATCACGATTATTGATTTTCTTGTTGTGTATGGCGGACATGGTTATTTAGCAGGTGGTTAATCAGCCAATAGAATCCAAGTTTACATCCGCATAACCGCACAATATTGTTTCTGTGCATTTTGCCTTTGAGCGTCACTGTTTTGTAATACCTTTATGACGTCCAAAATTTCCGCGAACTTGAGCTTGAATGTTTTGTAATTCATTTATGACGTCGCAAAATTCCCGCGAATTTCAAGTACAGAATAAAAAAGGTCACATTCTAATTAAATACTGCGTAAACAACTTTATTAAAGTTTGCCAAGGATAAGTATTTAATGACATTTACAATTTCAAGGAAAACATTTTAATCAAAATTTAAACTTTGTAAAGAACAGTAATAGCTAACTGAATTATGTACACGTTTGTCCTTTTAGGTGTGACACTCTTTTATTGTTCAACATTCATACCGCTAGCAGAAGTTGATTAAAAATAAAAAAATGAAATAAAATTCATTTCCCAAAACGACGAAAGACTTCTTACGTGTTCAGATTGGTCAAATGTTGTTATTAATCTTAATTTACCCTTATGAGTTTTATTCTCTTTTTATGTCATTTTAAAGTCATATTTTGGCGAACAATATATTAATGAAAGAAAAAAAAAAACACTCACTCTACATTTTATTACATATTCAAACAAAAATATAGTATTATTTTTGATTATCTTCTGCAATTCAAATCCATGAAATAGGTATTGCTATCGATATAAAGTAAAACCCGCCATTTTCAGGCCTGACATGTTTTTCACAAATAACTTTTTCCCTGGCTCGGTGACCCTATTTTTTTATTTACTGAATCCGTTGAGGAGGTTATTCTCTATCTTCTGTGAAAATATTATCAAATTATCATTGGTCATTTTTCTGCGATCAGCGGTTTTGTCGTATTCTGAGTGGCCGACGAAAATGGCGGGAAATTAAAAATTAAACCTTTTAGGCAACAATTTGCATTTTTTTCATTTTATGATAAAATATTGTTTTCTACACACCCTGAAGCACTCAAAACAATTTAGTTCATTCGAAACGAGATATACAGTGAAAATATAGGCCAAATAGTATACAATCAATACCTTCGAAACAGGTAAATGAAGATGACGTCATAGCTCTGAAAATAGCTCGGTGACCCCCTAATTTTCTTAGGCCAATTCAAAGTTTTTATCATTTGGTTATTTGTTCTCTTGTCAGTTTTTAAACATTTATGAGTTTATGGTCTTCCAAACGTTTAGATTTTATCTGCTCTGATGAGACATAATTTGTCGAAATGCGCATATGCAGAAAGTAAATTCACAGTTACTTCGGTATTTAGTTATTTGGTAAGTTCAGATGAAATATCAAGAAGATATTATTGGGAGTTTAAATAGTAGCATATGTCTTTGTTGAGATAAGGGTGATTTATATTTAATCTATTTGTAGCGCTTCAGATTAATTGTTTTTCGACGATTAAAGTTTAGTTAAATAATTGTCATGCAGGACAAATTATAAGTGCACTTCAATTTCATAAATAGTTTGTTCTTAGGCGGTATATATTTGTATTCAATAGTTCTGGATTCCGGTTATCCTTCTGACTGGTATTTGAGATCTTTTTCGCCTTCAATTACACGAGAGTTCCTATCTCGAAAGTCCCGTATTGTGATTATTTTAAATGTTGAATCTAATGCTTTTTAGAAATTTCCTGTAGTGTTTTATTTTTTATTTCTGCTTTAGATTTTGATCTGAACAAAGATTTAAGCATTCTTTTGCAAATCATTTACAATCTGGAATCAAAATGAGCGAGCAGATGTCTTTATTAGTGAGCTTCGCTAACAGTTTTTCTTTCTTTTTGTATTGCGGTGTCAATTTCATTACAATGCAACTTCGGGCAAAAAACTATCACCCCGGGAAGTTTAAGAATTGCACGACACCTGCAAACCCTAATTGTACTCTATGTTTCTTTTTTAGTTCTTTTTTAATGGTCCCCTTTTCAGGTTGTCCAGTTGGTGATAAAAGATTAAGTGAAGCTATGAAAACAAGTATACTTCAAGATCCTGAGCCTATATACAACGACTGTGTCAATTTCAATAAGGTGTATGAACAAGAATGTAAAATTGCAACATGTAGAAAAAACGGGAAATGGAAGATTAAAAGGGATAGAAAGAAACAAGGTAATCCTATAAATATTTCTAGAAAAACATAGAATATTATAGATGCATATATATTCCTTCAAGCACCTGTAAAAATTAAATCAAATATGGACATTTTGGAAAATTAATCTATGATCCCTTACATCTCTGTATAATTTTATGTTCAACTGAATTACAGTTGATAAATATACAGAAGCTAAAACAACTTATGTCCGATTCGTTATTCTTTTGCATAAAGTTTGTAGTAACGTTCATATGGTTATAGGTTTATCACGTCAAATATTTAGTTTTTCTGTCCGTCATTCCAGAGAAAAAAATCAATATGAGTCTAAACTTGTAATAAAAATGATTTAACATTGCATGCATTAACATTCAGTAAACCAAACTGCACATTTAGAACTGTCATCAATAGGGTCTGTAAGTCTCGTCATGTGACACCGAGAATTCACGATACAATTGTAATTTGAAAACGTTTCCCGCCAAAATATGACGTTTGAGGATTATGACGTTCCAAGTTTTTGTTTAAAACGTCATATATTTTTGTTAAAAATGCAACTTCCGGTTACAACTTATGTCCCCGGAAGTTTCAAAATTGGACGAGGCTCACAGACCCTTTATAAACTGAACTTAATCCCTAGTTATTATTTGTGACCAGACAGACAGGAGAAACCACGCCTTGAACTTAAAACATCAAATAATAAAAATACCGAAGTTACTGTAAATTTATTTTCTGCATATGTGCATTTCGACAACTTAGTCTCATCAGTAAAATAAATCAAAACATTTGGAAGTCAATTTACCGTAACGTGTAAAAGCTGATAGAGAACAAATAACCAAAAGGATCTAAATAGAAAAAGCCAAAATTCAGCTGAGGACAGAGCTATGCATTAGGGAGTTACTCCTTAGTTTTAACCAAAATTTTGTAAAATTTAGATTTTACAAGTTTGAATAAAATCGGTTTTCGGGTCGGTACCGAAGTACTGACTACTGGGTTGATGAATTTCATCGGGGACTAACAGTCCACCAGTAGAGACATCGGGCCAGTGGTAATAAATAACAAAAATACCGAAGTCATTGTTAATTTATTTTCTGCACATGCGTATTTCGACAACTCATGACTCAGTGAGAGAACCAACCTAAAAAAACATCAATATTACTTACTTGTATGCAACGTTGTTTTTCCTCTTTCTGTTTGTGATGTACTACCAATCCTTCAAATTGGTGGTAGAAATATGAGGGGAAACACGTAAAAGCTCACAATTTCACGACCTGATTGTTACTATCAAGCTTGATCATTCGTTGAAGAATTTGAATATTTGATACAGAGGATATCCTTTTTTACTTTTACCCTGTTTGGCCCAAAACTGGTAATAGCTACGCTAAATCCGTTGAATGCTATTGAATTGTATTTGTAAAAGGGCTATCAAAGAAGCAAACTCCACTAAAATCCGATAATTATTTTTTGAAAGATTAAAGTGTCGCATTTACAATTCTCCAATCAACTTACCTGTTGCTCTAGTAATAAACAATGAAGGGATATGGAGTAAATGCAAATGAGACAAAGTTTCTACAAATACATGTCAAAACTAAGCAACGCTTTTATTGTTGTTCTTCAATTTGAAGTCACCATGAGGCCTTCAACAATGAGCTTTACTTATACCTCATAGTAAGTTCAAGTATAACACTAATAATACCTCTTTTGAGACTCCTGTCTTTTTTCTGCAAATCAAAGAATCTAAGTCATATATGAGTGGAATTATGTATATCAATTTGTGTCAACCGAATAGGTTTACCTTTTTACTCCAGTGATGACAAACAGGTATCATACGAATTCTATAGGAATATGATCGTTTGATTAACAGCAAAGGAAAAAAAGTTTTAAGGGATTTTTATAGATGTTCATAGAGGGATGCTGATATGTACATTGAAGAATTGTAAATGTTATACGGTAATGCTTCAGAAAATATAAAAAAAATATTAGGTTATAATACTGCAGAAGAGGAATGAAGCAAATGGGGGTAATAACTTTGCAAAGTAAGTTAGAACCGAATCGTCATTACAAATGCTAACAACATTACCGAACAGAATTGTCAAGAGCCGAAGTCCATGAGACAAAAAGACAAACCAGGTGGAAACTACAGCAGCCATTTCAAATGAAATGTAGGGTAAAACCGGTTTAATAAGTTTACTTTGTTTTTTGCATTGTATATCTTAATATATACTTCATTATATATTCCAGAATGCCGACGAAGAAGAAGGAAACGTCAAGGACAATAAGCCATATAATTAAAACTATACATATTTTCATCATAAGAACTTTCGAATTCCAAAATTTTGTCTTTCGTCTTCAAAATAACGTTCACGGAGATTTTACCCGTCTTAATTTAAGTAAAGAATGGATTACACTAGCACAGCATAAAGCTAAATCTGGCTAAAACCCAATGATTTTTTAACTATATCAACACTTAAATGATTTTTGTACTAATAGTTTTCACCTAAAATATTGAATCTGACCAACATACTAGTTCTCAAAACTGTCTGGTTTCCTGGATCTCACCATATTAGCTCACCTGGCTTTAACCAGGTCAAGTTTTTGCTATCAATCTGCATCCGTCGTACATCCGTCCGTTCGGTGTGAACTGTTTTTAAAGATCTTCTCCTCTGCAACTACTGAGACCATTGAAACCAAACTTGGTCACAATCACTTACGTAATCCCCTACAAATATGTTATTTTTTAGGGTTCACAGTTCATCCAAAATGGCCACCAGTGGGAAACATAGTTTTAACATTGGACCCTATGGGACAATGCATTCAGAGATTTTCCCTTAAACTAATGAGCCAATTTGAACCAGACTTGGCTACAATGGTTTTTGGATGGTTTGCCCATGAAAAAAAATGTATGCATCTTCCAAGATGGTAGCATAATTGGAACATAGGTTGACACTTGACCATATAGGATTTGCATTCATGGATCTTTTCCATTGAAATTTCAATAATATTTTTAACAAAATGTGATAATTATAGTTGTGATGTTAGTCCTTTTTTAATGAATTTGTTTCAGTGGTTTCAGAGAAGAAGGTAAAAGTATGAAAAGCTAATGGACGATGGACGCTAATTGATGGCAATGGCACACCCTGACCTTTCGGATCATGTGACCTGAAAATAAAAAGCCAAGTTTTGTGATTATGATCCAGAGTTGCAGTTAAAAGGGAACCTTTAGCATGAACGTCAATGTATTAACAGTAAAAGGATAAAGAGAAATGCACATGAGACAAAGTCTCTACAAATACATGATTAAACCAAGCAATGGAACAACGCTTTTATTGTTGTTCTTTATCTTGAAATCACCACGAGGCATTCTACAATGAGCTATGCTCATACCTTTGTAAGTCCAAGACGACTCATAGCACTGGTTTGAGTGGAATGCATTGCATGTCGAGCAACGCTATATCCATGCATCTACAACAATAAAGCGTTGTTCTATTGCTTTATTTTACCATGTATTTGCAACGACTTTGTCTCATGTACATTTACTCCATATCCTTGCACTGCTTATCTTCTCTTTTGTTCATAGATGCGGGGTTGTCAACAAACAAACAAAAATACAAAATGAAATGGCAGGGTTCTTGCAACTGCTGTCATCCTTTTCCCGACAAAAAGTCTAAAAGAAGACCGTCACAACATATAAATAACCACAGGGCACTCATTGAGTCAACTGCAAGAAAATATTTCATAATAAAACAACAAGATACCGGCACTATAAACAAACTGGTAAGATGAAAAATTTGTATGTACTTATTAATTCCGGAATCATTTGAAAAGTTAAATCACAATAAATACATATTTGAAATGACATTCAAACTATCGAGTTATAAAATTGGGAATTTGTGATAAAAAATCAAATGAGGAATACCTAAACAAATAGGATTTGATTTTGATTTGTTCTACTCTTGACGACTTTAATGAACGTAAAATAACTGTCACTTCAAAACTTTTGCGGCAAGGTTACAGATTTCATAAATTGTTAAATACATTTAAAAGGTTTCATCGAAGATATGAACATTTGATATCAAAATATAATGTCACTCGCAAACAGCTTATTACTAAGGGCATTTCCCATATCCTCAATTTTACGGAAATGTTGTTAACAAAAATGCTTAAAAATCCAGATAGCTGGGACGTAACTTACATTCTTTACGCAATAGGGGATATCGGCAGGATATTCTGCAGGTGTCAGTTAAATACTGGCCTCTAACTGATACTGCCGATGTCTGCTGAAATACACGATTCTTCTTCACCAAACCCATCTAGGAGTTTTGAGTTGCAACGGTGTTTTACCAGCAGACTAGGCTCCTTGGGCTAGCCAGCAGTTTAGCGACGAGCACTCCTTGATCCATTTCTCAAAATTTCGTTTTGTCCTCTTTTCCTTTTCAAGATTGTAGTCATGAAGTTAGTAGTCTCCTTTTTGGGTTTAATTCGTATGTTTTTTATACTATAGGGAAACGGGACAAAGAAAGGGGAGGTTTGGGTACCCATAAACCGGTTTAACCCTACCGCTGGCGATTGCTAGTGCGGCTGACCCGACTTCTTGTCGTTGTTTACGTGTGTCTTTTGTTTTTTATTGTTTTTTTTTTCTTGTGTGCAGTTCTTTGGTACATTGTGGCATGTGACTATATTTTTCGGCCATTATAGGTGTTTCCTGTTACCTTTTTTTCTATTTGAAATGAAATTTCATCAGATAGTCAAATGCCGAGGTCAAGGTCACGATGTCAAATATTCTGGTACCACCTTGCCAAAAGGAATAAGCTTGAAAAAAAATTATGGCAGTAGAATACATATACTCCAAAGACAAGGCAAAATCGAGAACACCAGAAGACAGAAGACCCACAAACACACGAACGAAAGCCCTATAATTTGACATTTGAAAATATACCAAATTAAAGTTGTTTTTATGCACTTGTTCACATGCCTCGGTCAAGGTCACTAGGTCAAGAATTCTGGTAGCTACGTCAAAGTCTTGCCACAGGAAATGCACAGGCGAAATCTGAAAGTCATATCACTTACCCAAGGTAAATAGTAATTTTATTCAAAAGTCTTCCTCGTGCCAATGTCAAGAGGTAAAATATTCTGGCACCGTTTGAAAGGTCTTGCCACAAGGAATAATTCAGTTGCAAAATGTGAAGGTCATACCTTTCAAAGATATACCCTTAGTTAATGTCATTTAGGACATACCACAACTTTTTGCCTAACGAATCAATTTACGAAGGCATAAAATGATACGTTCCCGATCATCTTTTTCTTTTATTAGACTCTGAAAAGTATGTGAGAACCGAATCGTCATTACAAATAATAAAAAAATTTGAAGTTTCGAATCTTTCCCTTTAATACCAATGGTGCATTACATGATACTCTACCGAGTTACACAAACATTCAAAAATTTCAAGGGACATAACTCCAGAATCCTTTGAACCTCTGATCCATAAATCATACATGATTTGTGCTTTGTTTTATATAACTTGAATTTTAAGTTGGAAGACAGATTGTTATTGCATATTCACAAGTGATTAGTCGGAAACTCTAAAATTCACAAAATTTCAAAGTTTTAAGGTGCATTATTCCAGAACCTCTTGGACCTCTGAAGCCGAAATCGAACTCAATCTGAGTTTTGTGGTAAACAATTTGAATAATAATATTGAAGACTGAATGTTATTTTGTTCACATTGAAGCTATCAGTCGGACGGACGGACAGACAGGGGACGGACACACAACTGAATGCAGCAAATAATACCTCGCCACTACAGGTGGTGGAGTATGAAATGGGGGTAATTACAAAATTACCGGAAAGCATTCTCAAGAGCCGTAGTTCACGAGACCAAAAGACAAATCAAGTGGAAACCACCGGCAAAAATTGTCGACCGATATCGATCCGAATTGGCACAGGCATTTCAGATGAAATGGTGGGTTAAACCGGTTTTATGGCATGCCATAAAGAAACTTTGCTGAATATTATGAAAGATCTTTTTTAACTACGAATTATATATATATATATATATATATATATATATATATATATTCTGAAACATTTTCCTAAAGATGAGCTTATAATTTCTATGCACATAATCATTTTTGTGAATTTCACCCCTTTGTTATTTCGGTATTCTGCTGCCGTTGTTTTAAAATTTGTGATAAAATTTGGTCAGACATTTCACCTGTAAGAACGGCGAACTACATTGTTATAGACAGAAAACAATTATACTTTGTGAAATACGACTCGGAATCACAGGAACAATATATAGAGCAACGAGTGATTAAAATGTTCAGTTTTTGATCGACAGTATATTTTTGCAGTTATTAAAACTTGTTATTAAAAAAACTATCGGAAATCCAAAGGGCACAAACTGTGCACCTCTTTTAGCCGACCTGTTTCTCCATGAGATTGAGTTCCTCGAAAGGCTTCCAAATAAAGATAAACTAGAGAAGGATGCCCCGCTGACAAATTTATCGCAACAGATAACCTAAGTCAATCAGGCATAAAAATTAGTTCCTGGTCACTGAATCATCAGGAGGTACCATTACAGATGATTGTTCAAAAAACTTTTGTTGAATAATTTAAAGTAACAAAAAACCATACTGTAGTCTTTTAAACATTAAATATTGGTCAGGTTATAAAATTGTCCATGAATTATGTAGTATTCACCAATTAAACATCTAGCTGTTTGAAATTGGTTGAAAAGTCATTCAAACAAAATGGATGTCAGTCAACAAATTGTCCAAAAAAATTGGGTAGTTCTCACAGTGAGCAATTTCATGGAACATCATAATGATATGTTGAGTAGTTTTTGAGAAAAGTACATAAAACACAAAATTTACCAAAAGTCACTCAAGCGTAAAATGAAGGTCAAATACACTTAATTAGGCAGGGACGGATTTATCGTAAGGCCGGAACGTCTTGTTACCGGCCTTGATATGGTTAGTACTCGTCAAGTTGATTTATTTTGATGCAACAACATTGGGATAGCATGTTAAGTTAATGAGAAACGGACTTATTTGCAAAATTTAATAATATTCACAAGGCGTAAAATATAGGTCAAAGCCACCTAATTATCAATGATTTGGGTAGTACTCATCAAGGCCATAATCAAGATGTTGGAATTTTTATTAGATAATATTTTTGTCAAATTTGGAGGCCGTGTTTTTCAATAGACAATTGGTCAATTTCCCCATTCTTTGTAGCAACACCCAAAAAGCACCGGCATATAAGAGTTTACATCTCCCGACTCGTTCGCTACTCGATACAGGGACTACCTTGATAGAGCTCCGTTGCTTACAAATAAGCTACTTAAGCAAGGTACGTTACCCATAACTTGAAGACGTTACTACAGAAGTTTTATGGCCCATATCACAGTCTTGTGGAGCGCTTAGCGATATCCGTTTCGCAAATGACAACAGAACTTTCTCTTTGCCACTAAAGTATATTTTCCTCGATTCCATTTGACTTTACTACTGGAGTTGACATGTTCAACACGGCGGGTGTCTTACAAGTAGTAGGAAATGCTTACTTTACCGATGCACCTTATCTCACCCAATTTTTTATTGGGTCAGTGTTGTTCATCTTTGTATATGTATGCGTCTTTCAATTTTTTTCTGTGCCTGCTCATGTTATGTCTGTTTTTCCAAGTTGCAATGGTCCTTGGATTGTTTGTATTAGACTGATGGTTTGGTTTTCACTTACAATCACATGAAAGTCAAGTTCATGAGCTAAAATAGTCAGCTACCAACTGAAAGATTGTTGTCAAAAATTCTACGTGCACACAGGCAAAATATGAGAGCCCATCACTTGCCATTCAAGTTATTTCCAATGGTAAAGCTTTTGCAGAAACACGGACAAACTGTCATCTAATTGGGAATGTAAAACTTGAAAACATGGAAATTTTACCCATACAGTTTACAATACCAAACCTTTTTCAACATTAGTTCTTTTAGGTACATGACCCTCTAAGTAACTAGGTCATTGCATCTGAAGGTTACTTTCTAGAAACTGCTTTAGGTAATGATTCTCTATAATGAACTGTTGGTCATTGAAGTCTATGGGGTGTATCTGTTAGGAGTATACTTTACTGTTATTAATGTTAACCCCTTTAAATAAATTGCTGATTATGCTGATTTAGGCTTTCCATTTACATCCTTTTGGTCATTGTTCTAACTTGAGGACAATAGGTATTTCTCTGTACCACTAAAGTTTGTTTTTCCTCTACTGGATTTGACTTTACTGTTCAACCAGCGGGTGTCTTATAAGAAGCAGGAGATGCTTACTCTACCAGTTCACCTGATCTCACCCATGGTTTTTTATTGGTTCCGTGTTCTTCATTTATTTTATATGTGTGTGTCTTCATTTTCTTTTCTGTGCCATGCTTATGTTATGTCTTTGTTTCTTTGTTTTTCCAACGTTGCGATTGTTCGTTTTATACTGACGGTTCAGTTCTCACTTACTTTTCTAAATCATTATTACAAAGTTTGGGTTTATGATCTTCCAAATGCTTTGATTTTTACTTACAATAACTTCAGTATTTAGTTATTTATTCCAAAAAGTGTCAAAAAAGTCAGAAATTATTTCTAGCCTTTGTTTACATTCCTGTTATTTTTAACATCTTTGGCTTGTTGTTCCTTGTGTTTATTTTATCTCCATGAAAACAGACAAGAGATAAAGTGTTCACCCACAGAGCCAAAAACCACTACAATTTTGTTAAAATTATTTTTATATTTTGATTGTAACATTATTTTTCTTATCCACATTTACTGTGAAACTCCCAATATAAAATCTACCAATCTTAAAAAGTTGAAATATTTTATTAGATAATTTTACATAATATAATAAGTTAAATTACAATACATACAATCAACTTTCATACAAATAAACATTCAATGTCTAAATAGTTTGTTCATATCACTTTATACAACCCATTTAGTAAAACATTCCACTGACTAAACAAACATTATCAACAAACAGCTTTACACCATAGTAGTACACAAGTTGGTAATTTCTATTAAAGTTACCTAAATTCATTTGCAAGTTGATTTGATCTACGTTAAAATTATATCCTTCTTTAAAAAAGAAAAATGTCCTCCTTAAATTCATTTCTACATATTTTCTCTTCTTCGATACAGCCATTTTAAAATGCATGTCTTCAGCAAATACATTTTTAATGATTGCTTAATTATTATTATTGTTATTCCATTTGCACAGGAAAATTTATGATATATATTTACAGATACATGTATATGAATCATTCCATCAAATACTGGAATCATTATGGTAAAATCCAGATTCCAATAATTGGATTGATACTTTTAAACAAAGGAAAATTATGTTTAATTCTAATGGTCTCCTGCTATATTTCGTTGTTGATGGCCCTCTTTGGATGGACAGACCTGAACAATTTTGAAATTAGCTTAATTCATACAGTCGTTTAATGAAGAAAATCTTTGATGGTATGTGCAGGAATCTTGGCCATATACTGACACTACACATATATTCTTATTTAAGATATTGAGATCATAAGAAAGAATGTACAAATTTTGTTCCAGAAGGTTACAAATATTCTAACATACATGTATTTCTAATAGGGCCCAATGGCTGTCGTTAAGAAGGACCATAAAAGAACCCAAAGACTTAATAAATCAAATCAGAACACCTATTGTAAACTACAGGTAAATATCATATCACTACACTGAGCCTTCCACACGTAACTGTCACACATCAGATCTTTACTTAGTAAAGAAATCTTTACATTCATTTAATTGCAACTCTGCATGTCTTTTAGACAATTAAGTTACATTTATTTTAATATGTATTTTAACATGTGTTGTATTCCATGTTGCAGTAATTGAACTCTCCACAAACCTAATATACTGAGGATGAAATCACTCTTTTCACCATATTTAAATAGAAACCTGTATGTTAACTATGAAATAGTTATATGATATTAAAATTTTAAGTTAACAGCTCCAAATTTGGCTATCATAAAAAAAATATATCGAAAACTTAAACATATAAGTTTTTCTATCATAAATTTTGGGGCCAAAAGTTGAAAATTTAAAGATATTGAGGAAAAAATAAGAGGCCTTACAATTTTTGGCCAGAAGGAAAAAAGAATCTACAGAATTTTATTTTGAATTATGGTTTCAAATCAATTACAGGTTCACTATTTTAAGTTTGACTGAATATAAACCTGTAGCAGACAAAAAGCAAAGTACTGACCCTGTAATCCTAATAAATTGCAAGTCAATAATTGAAAATTGACAAATCTTGCTTTAGCAGAAAAAGAGTGCACAAATGTATGAAATTCTATGCATCACAAATTATTAAAAGTTTACACGATAAATATATAAAAGATAATTTGTATACAACATGACATGATTGTAATGATTTCCTACAATGAATGAACGATGAAGTATTCACAATAATGAATGTTTGGCATGATTTTTCTTTACAAGATGACAAATAATAATTATTGCAACTCGTTAAAACACCCGTGTCATAATCACATACAACAACCTATTGTCTGAACACTGAACCATTTGCAGGCATGCCCCTCATAAAGAAAATTATTGTTTCTGTCACATTATTTTTCTCAAAGGACACAACCTGCAAAGTTCATCTTAAAGCAACAATGTCACCAGAACTATATATACACTTAATTTAAAAACATAAACAATCTTACTGAAAACTCGGAACTATGACTAGTAGGGCTTACAGATATTTCCAACTCTGGTTTATTTATAATTGTAAACAGTGCATTTTTTTTTTCTCTTTTCGGTTGCTACTTTGACTGCATCTTATCTTGTATTTCAAGATGTGAAACAGTCACAATTTGGTACACTTTCTACAGGCAATACATGAAAAAATAATTATAGAATGCAAATCTACTACTACGTGAAAGAAGATAGGTCAAAATTCTTAAAATAGTTAACACTTTCATCTCACACCTGTCAAATAAGCTAACTTTTATAGGTCATACCCAAGATTTTATAAAATTTTTGTCATTACTTGAGATTTTTTAGTATTGGTAATTTGTATGAATTTACTTTGATCTGCATCAATTGCCTACTAATGTTAGTATCACTGAACAGGCCTTGATATAGAAAATAAAAGGTCACTGTCAAGACTTCACGTGCATGTTTTGCTATGCGTCGTGTTCATATGTGTCATACGTTGAACTAGTGAAGAATGGTCATGAATTGTTGCAAAAAAATGTATTAGCCATGCTAAAACAGAAATTTCAGCTCATTTGAATTTATTATAGAGTTCTTTTAACATTTTTCTTGATCACAGATAAAAGAAATATAAAACATTTTGTTTTCGATGCGTACTCTATCATGGTGTAATGCATCAAGCTCGCCCTAACATGCTCCCTTGATACTGGCAGTGATAAAGTCTGGATCAAAAACATTATGTCCTATATTCCTTATTTCTTTCAACAGACAATCTGATCCCACTTATTCATAGATTCAAGTTTCTTTAAATTTTCTTAAATCACATATTGAAGAAACTTTTCATCACCGAGATCAACTGAATATTTAGATCTTAAGGACCCGCTACAAACACCATTTTTTCTTCACCTCAAGGTATTGCCTAGATTTTTTGCAAGAAAGTTCAGCAGCCGCGTCAGAAGAATGGCCCAACATATGCATATTGTTCAAATTTAGTTTTCAGAACCAACAACATTAACTCTATATATAACTTGTAAAAATCTGTGTTCTCTATATCTTACAAAAGTTTCAGGAAATAAAAAAAAATTGGTTTTTACCAAATGAAATTATCATGATAGAAAACATATTTTTATATACATGTATATTCAAGTATTTACATATAGGCACCAAATTAAAATCCATTTCAAAAACATGATAAAGAGGTGCTGTAATCAAGATTTCTACAAAAAATTGTAAAATTATAGTAATAAATAAAGTAAAAGATAAAATATATAAAATTATAGAATAGTTCATCATGGATACCATGCCTATGAGATCTTTCAGTTCTATCAATTTGAGACATTAGCAATTAACTTTTCTCAGAAAAAAAGACACACAATAATTTGCATATTACAATTAATTTTCTTCTATTTTTCATTGTCTTTCTTCTACATAGTTCAATCAAAACCATTTTAGAACCACGATAAAACCATTCCATTATATATAATATATACACGTTTTTTTTCTCTCATGATTTGATTTTAATGTCAAATTTCAAACTAAATGACATTAAATTTTAAACCACATGCATGTAAACATTCAATGACAGCACATTTTTAGTGTTCAGTTATAGATCTAATGGAAACACTAAAAATACAATATTAGATAAAGCCTTGGAATAGCCTGTACCTGCCAAATTTTCAAGAGCGTAACTTCATTTTTGTTGAACAATTTTCACCATAATATTCTCCAATAAATGGCCATTAATCAAATTCAAATGAGCCAACATGCACTTGTCTGTTTTCAAATGACCAATCAGATTAATTTATTTCCATAATTTAACAACAGACACCATGAAAAAGATGTAAGTTTAAGGGGTTAGGGACAATGAACATGGGAGAAATAAAAGAAATACATGTAGGAGCTTACATTCGATCAAAATCGAAAATCTGTTTATCTTTCACTCATCTGGGAATTTTTTTTTACTGTTTTGCTATGCGTTTCTCAAAAAGAAATAATCAATTTCTTATGATTCATGAATGATATTTCAATCTCTGATCTGCTCTTGTTTAAGAGTCTGCATTTTCCAGCATGGAATTTGCCTTCACAACATATAACAATTCTTGAATGTTATTTTTAAGAAAGGAATCAGAAACCTTACTCAATACACAATTTATGTCTAAATAAATATAATAAATAGATGTGATACAGTATAAAGAGAAATATGTTCTAACACTTCACTTTTGCTCCATCAATAAGTTTGACTGTCTATAACCATGTTGAATACAATGAAATTTCAAAACAATGATCAGTATACCATACACATCAAATCATCTTTCTAACTAATTCAAAGGGGCACCTGTTTCAGTAAATTGATCAGTATTTTATACAAATCAGGTGTATACACACACTTTCTATTTATTACAAAGGATCGCTTACTTCCATAAAATCCTACATTACTAATGGAACTAGGGAGGAGGTAGGGAGAGGTAGTGGTTCTAATTAATTTCATTTTATGTATACAAAAAGACAAAATAAATACAATTCATGCAGATCTATATGATAATGCAAAATGAACATAATGCAAATGATTTGTGTGACTCAAGTCTTGCACATAGCACTGATAACAAGATTTCAAATGATCTATGTGACTAAGTCATGGCCATAGCACTGATAACAACATATTGCATTTAATATTAAGTCATTAGCACTTGTTATAAAATCAACAATAACAAGTATATACAAAATATAATGACTAGATTCACCTTAGTCACTTGCCATTAAAAACTACAGGTAATGTATAAAATTGAAGTCTCATCTTCATTTAAGCCTCATACAACAAGGCTCTCAAGATTCTGTCTATGTACTCTGGTCATGTGATGCTCACATCTAATCACATGACTCCCACCTGATCACTATCACATGATCCTCAAATTTCTTTGAAAGAATTAATTTACAATAAATACTGTAGTATATTTCTGGATTAGTTTATCACATGGAATGAAGGGTCCTACATCAGTTAGGCCTATCACATGGAATTGGGGTTATATAATGTAATATTCCACTGGTCATGTCTTTATTTTCATCCACTAAGATTGACACAGTCTGTTTCCAGTAGTCAAAACTTATCCTTGAACTCTGCAATATAAAAAAGTAAAATTTAAGTACAAACTACTACAGACTTTATAACTGATCCAACACTTCAATTAGGGCTAGTTTGGAATCTTAACTGTTGATTCCTGATATTAATCTCTATTCCAACAAGACCAATTACATGTCTGGACCTGCATCACTGTCTCTCATGTTCAACTTAGAAAGTTTGTTTGTTTTTTTTTTTCAATCTAACAGAATATCATGTATAGGTTTACCCATTCAAACAAGTATTCATTTACCTTATTACCAAAAATTCTTCAAATGCAAGTTGTATTTGAGATTATATTAAGTTCAACCCTATTACCATCTTCGCTAGCCAAGGGTTATGATCCGCTCCTCTCATCTTCACCCTTGGCAGATCAAGCTGGATTTCTGTAGTCTCAAATCCA
>MJUU01049746.1:216315-228469 GCA_002080025.1 Modiolus philippinarum
ACGGGACACAAGATTTTGTTCAGTTTAGACAGGTATTCAAACAGACTAAACGGGACACAAGATTTTGTTCAGTTTAGACAGGTATTCAAACAGACTAAACAGGACACAAGATTTTGTTCAGTTTAGACAGGTATTCAAACAGACTAAACAGGACACGAGATTTTGTTCAGTTTAGACAGGTATTCAAACAGAGTAAACAGGACACGAGATTTTGTTCAGTTTAGACAGGTATTCAAACAGACTAAATGGGACACAAGATTTTGTTCGGTTTAGACAGGTATTCAAACAGACTAAACAGGACAAGAGATTTTGTTCAGTTTAGACAGGTATTCAAACAGAGTAAACATGACACAAGATTTTGTTCGGTTAAGACAGGTATTCAAACAGACTAAACGGGACACGAGATTTTGTTCGGTTTAGACAGGTATTCAAACAGACTAAACGGGACACGAGATTTTGTTCGGTTTAGACAGGCATTCAAACAGACTAAACGGGACACAAGATTTTGTTCGGTTTAGACAGGTATTCATACAGACTAAACGGGACACAAGATTTTGTTCAGTTTAGACAGGTATTCAAACAGAGTAAACATAAACAGAATAAATGAATAATAAGGGGCCTAGGAAAACGTTTCATTTCGACAGGTTACTAGTTTAGATTTTGGTTTAGTTAGGGTTCAGTCCTGACAGTTGGTGGTATAGTCACGTTGTTTTGGATAACATTGGGTTTGGTTAAGACATGTTTCTAGTTTAGTCAATGTTCACCCAGGTTTCTTGCTTAGTCAGGGTACAGGTTATGCATGTTTTAAGCTTAGTCAGGGTTTCGGTTAGACAGCTTTCTGGTATTGCAGTTTGGGATTAGGCAGATTAATGGTTAAGTCTTTGTTTTGGCTTAGACATGTTTTATGAGTCAGGATTTCGGTTAGGGTAAAAATTCCCACCAGGGGGTGAAACGCCACTTATTTTTATACCCCCACCAAGAGAAAAAAAATTAAATGTGTAATTACACTATTAGGATACAATAGAAATTTACGCACCACAAACAGAAAAAAATAAATGGTGTTCCAACCCCCCAGTGGGAATTTTAAATGGAATAGCCCTTAGAGAGATTTCTGGTTTATTCAGGATTTGGATTAGACAGGTTTCTGGTTGAATCATGCTTTGGTTTAGATCGGGTTAGGTTAGCTTTTTGGTTAAGTCATTTTGTGTAGACTAACACAAGTTTCTGGTTTATTCAGTGTTTGGTAATGCTAGGTTTCTGGTTTAGTCAGTGTTCTGTTAAGCCAGGTCTCTGGTTTAATCAAGGTTCAGTACAGCTAGGTTTCTGGTTTAGTCAATGTTCGGTTAAGCCAGGTCTCTGGTTTAATAAAGGTTCAGTACAGGCAGGTTTCTGGTTAAGTCAGGATTTGGATTCGACAGGTTACTGGTTTAGTCTTTGTGTTTGGCTTTGCGTGTTTCTTGTTTAGTTCGGTTTCTGGTTAAGTCAGGGTTTGGTTTAGACAGGTTTTTGTTTAGTGAAAGGTTCGGCTAGACAGATTTCTTGCTTAGTCAGGGTTTAGTTAATACAGAGTTTGCTGTACAACTTATTTACATTAGTATCCTATGGTATACTCACAAGAAGATTTATTTTCATATATATCCAGATCAGAGATGGCCACGGCTAGTATCCTACAGAAGTTGGCTAACTGTGTGTCTGTCAGTGACAAAATTAGTGTTTTTATGTTGGCTGAAAAAGATAAGATCGATATACTAAAAGTGCATATAAGACACATAAAATTTACAAACCTGATATAGAATGGATGCTTAGCCATGCTTACCCAACTTTTTTTTAAATGGTCAATCAGAGGTTGGACTTGCCTTAATGGCTACTTCAGCCCTCAATTTAGTCTACAAAATGGTGGATATAACATACTAAAATTTGAAATAAATTTAATTGGCCAACAAAAGTCGATTTTTAGTAGGAATTTTTTGGAAAAAAAAATCAATAGCCTGGCCACTAAAATTTTCAATTGGCTACTAAAAATATTATGGAAATTGGCCAAACTGGAGACCTTGAATTAAGTATACCTTTGAAGGATGAATTTACAATCAACTGTCTTCATAACAGACTTGATATTACCATTCTTGGTCAAAAATAGTAAGTTATGCGACAAAAATTCTTACGTGAAGATGAAAAATATTAAGGCACTTTTTATCGTCATAAAATTTAGACACAAAAACTACAACATGTATATACAACAAACAATGGTTTTTTGATGACCACTTGAATAAATAGATCAGTTATGAGTGAACAAACTGATACACAATTTACTTACTAATCCTATGTAAATCTAAGACTTGTCTTTTAGACTGTAACATATCTTCAATCAGTTGACAGGCATTTATAAATGTCTTAGTATGGGATAACAGAGTAAAGACGTAATTCAGGACTTCATCGTCTTCCATTAACATGTTTATTACTTCATCTCCGATACTCTAAAAAACAATGAAAACATGAAATGTCTAATGACAGGCATTTATAAACGTCTTAGTGTGAGACAACAGAGTAAAGACGTAATTCAGAACTTCATCGTCTTCCATTAACATGTTTATTACTTCATCTCCTATACTCTAAAAAACAATGAAAACATGAAATGTCTAATGACAGGCATTTATAAACGTCTTAGTGTGAGAAAACTAGAAAAAGGTGATCTGCTGATCACAAAAGATACCCCCGCCCATAGGCAATTCTAGTAGTTGCAGCAACCTGGATAACTATTTCAGGGGCAATAACTCTGGAATGCAAAATCTGATTTTGATCAAAATTGAATTTGACCTGTATTTTATAAATACAACCACTGTACCAAAATTATTAAAACTTAAAACTTTCCTTCAAAGCAAACTGAATTTATCATCCGGAAACAATAAAATTTACAGATTTTGCCTAATTCAGGGGCAATAACTCTGGAACACAAAATCCGATCACAGTCATAATTGAACTTGACCTGTATTTTATGAATATAAACATTGTCCCAAAATATTGAAACTTTCCTTCAAAGAAAACTCAAGTTATCATCCGGAAACCATAAAATTTACAAATTTTGTCTAATTCAGGGGCAATAACTCTGGAACACAAAATCCGATCACAGTCCAAATCGAACTTGACCTGTATTTTATGAATATTAACAATGTCCCTAAATATTGAAACTTTCCTTCAAAGCAAACTCAAGTTATCATCTGAAAACCATAAAATTTACAGATTTTGCCTAATTCAGGGGCAATAACTCTGGAACGCAAACTCCGATCACGGTCGTAATCGAACTTGGCCTGTATTTTATGAATATTAACATTGTCCCTAAATATTAAAACTTTCCCTCAAAGCGAACTCAAGTTATCATCCGGAAACCATAAAATTTACAAATTTTGCCTAATTCAGGGGCAATTACTCTGGAATGCGAAATCCGATCACGGTCAAAATCAAACTTGACCTGTATTTTATGAATATAAACATTGTCCCAAAACATTAAAACTTTCCTTCAAAGCAAACTAAAGTTATCATCCGGAAACCATAAAATTTACAAATTTTGCCTAATTCAGGGGCAATAACTCTGGAACGCAAAATCTGATCACGGTCAAAATCGAACTTGACCTGTATTTTATGAATATTAAAATTGTCTCTAAATATTAAAACTTTCCTTCAAAGAAAACTCCAAGTTATCATCCGGAAACCATAAAATTTACAAATTTTGCCTAATTCAGGGGCAATAACTCTGGAACACAAAATCCGATCACGGTCAAAATCGAACTTGACCTGTATTTCATGAATATAAACATTGTCCCAAAATATTAAAACTTTACTTCAATGCAAACTAAAGTTATCATCTGGAAACCAAAGTGTGAGGGACGGACGGACGGAAAGACGGACGGACGGACAAGAGGAATCCTATATACCCCCGACCTTTTAAGGCGGGGGTATAAAAAGAGTAAAGACGTAATTCAGAACTTCATCGTCTTCCATTAACATGTTTATTACTTCATCTCCGATACTCTAAAAAACAATGAAAACATGAAATGTCTAATGACAGGCATTTATAAACGTCTTAGTGTGAGAAAAAAAGAGTAAAGACGTAATTCAGAACTTCATCGTCTTCCATTAACATGTTTATAACTTCCTTCAGAACTTCATCGTCTTCCATTAACATGTTTATAACTTCATCTCCGATACTCTGAAAAATAATGAAAACATGAAATGTCCAAGGACATTTACATCAATTCATTAACTGTTAGAAGACAGTAAGTAGTTGTCGATTCTTTTCAATAATGTGTAGTTCACATGCAGAATTATGGAACAAAGTGAAAATCAATATTTATATATTTGATACAATGTTTTGGAAGTAATTATCACATGTTCAAACAGAGACATTATTTGCCTATGCTTCAAATATGGAATGCAATTGGAAGATTATTTTTGTCATGTGCCTACTAGTGCATATTTGGTGTAGGTAAGCAGGGGTATTCTAAATAGTTAACATGACAAAGTAAAGACCACTGAGATGTTAGTAAAAGATGAGAAAATAATGGTTTGGGAATTTTTTTCCCATTTTCTCTGTCTAGTTGCTAACCCAATTTAAAAATCTATAAATAAATTTTGAATTTATATTTTGTGAATGCAACCTTCTAAGTTCTTTTGATACACATAATATTCACATTTGCGATATCCATAATTATTGGCAATTTGTACATTTTTCTCTTCGATCTTACTGACTGATGTTGTCAGTATCTCTGTACTGACCTGATACAAGAAAATATCCGGCAATGACGTCATGAATATGGCGTCACTAATATGACGTCATGACTCTTATGACGTTGCTGATAAAAACAATAATGGTAGTTTTGAAGGTCTTGACAGAAAATATCACTAGTATCACAGCTCGTAATAAGGGACTCGCTGCAATACGGTGATATTTTCTGTCTTGACCTTCAAAACTACCATTATTCTATATGTAAATGACTTGCATGTATTGTGAAGGACATTTTATCTGATAACATGTGTCTGTAAATAAGGACAAAATATTTTGAAGTTCAAGCTTTGTCCAGTTTTAATGAAAACCAAACCTATTTTTTAGGTTTCTAAAAATAAAATACATGCTTCCATGTACATGTATCATACAGGTAAAAAGTATCCATGCTTCCATGTACATGTATCATACAGGTAAAAAGTATCCTATCAGAGATGCATGCCTGGACGACTTTTCGATCAAACAAAACATGTACATCAACTTACAAGATATCTCTATTTATAGTGGTTAGTGTCTGTGTCTGAGCTACAAGCAAATATACATGTAGCAACTAATTGTCTGTGTTTGTACTGTAAGATGAAAAATTTGCAAACAAGTTTTGTGTGGACTGTCACATCCCTGTTTATCTTTAATACAATAGGCAGATTTTTTTAGGTACTTCCAATACTTGAAACTAATGTTGGAAAGAAATTACTGATATACTCTATTTATTTCTATTAATCCTCAGAAATTAGATCATCCAAAAACAATACGGACCCTCCTATCAAAAAAATTCACTGCATAATTATGAAATCTATTTTGACAAATTGTGGTTGTCCCAAACACATGAAACGCCAACTGATGGAGATCTCTACTGCAATCATTATCAAACTTACAGTTGTTGATATCTTTGTTAAAATTTCCAGTACTAAGCTTTTAATCCTTAATAACAGATCTGATTCCGGATAACCAACTGAAAAAAAAAGAACATGCAATTTTTGGCTTTCTGTATCTGTCAGGAGAAATCACTACACTGTACAACATAAATGCATAAATATATAAAATAGAACCTCTTTGAAAACAATCCTTTTTATTCTCGTCTTGTTTTCTTTTAGTGGCATTTTTATGAATATTGGGCTACACCGAGAGCAGCATAATACGACCGCAGCATTTCGACAACTGAAATTTGAACAAGTGTAATTCAAAGTTAATGTGGACACTAAAGAGCTGGACACAATGATTACCCGACAAGGAACTTCGTGTTAAAATTTTGTAAGATTGATGAACTGGAACTTTTTATTATTGGCCAAAAACATAAGTGTCTACAAACAACGTTGACGACAGCACTATACCATTAAACGACCTCAAAATTTTTAGTTGTTTAAAAATACTACACATATATTTCAACCCATATTGTAGTTGACCAATACATTTTATTATAAAGTTTGTTGTATTACGAACTGCTTCATATCTTTGATAAATTACCAGCCGAGAACCCATTCTCGCCAGGTACCTTATCTGGCCACTTGCCTTTTCTACAAAATGTTTTTAGATTTTTCTGTGAAAGTTTTGGTTTCCTGTTAGGTGAATATTTGTTTATTTCAAATAATAGACAAAATTTTAACTGGCCATTTTTAGTGAGCAGAAAAGTTGTGAATGGCAAGATCGGGTACCTGGTGAGAATGGGTACTCAGCTACATGTAGTACAGGTATGCTCTGCCATTCAGAAAGATTAGAAAGAAACAGAAATAGACTGTACTGGAAAATAAATACATGTGTACACTAAAATTAGTGTTATAAGCAGATTTCCAATCAGTATAGGGATGATTTAAGAATATTGTGAAAATATTGATGAAAATAACTAAATGGATAAGTTCTCACACTGCTAGTGCTTTAGTTTTGTGGCGTTCTTGTTCATTTTTGTTTGTTTGTTATGTCTTTGTCATACTGTCTCAATTTGTGTTGCTGTGAACTGCCGTGATTTTGGATTTATGATTTCAGAATTTCCCCTTTGGTATTTGTTTGCCACTTCTCTGGAAACAAAAATGTATTAAACAACAGAACTTCGAGAATCCAAGGCGTAAACAACAGACTTCTGCTTTAAAGCAGAGAAAAATCAGATCCGTTTCCTAGATTATTAAAATTGATGGGTGTTCCATGGAACACTTGTGTCGCCTGCACTACAGAAGAGCCATTTTTGGTCCAGTGAAGCTCTAAAATATGCAAAATTATAAAATTTTACTTATAATGTGCATGTCTAGATTAGGAGAAAAACATATTCTGCAAATTTGGTTAAGAACATGGATTACAGTTTTAAGGACTTGCAGATTAACAACCTGATTTAACATATGAGCTTAGTGGCTTGGCAAACCTCTAGAATCGGTAAAAAAAATATAAGTATAATGTGCATAACCAGACCTGATATACAACATATGCTGAAAAATAGGTTGGAATCTGACAGACAGTTGTGAAGGAGTCGAAGATTAAAAAACCCAATTAACAAATGAAAAATTTTGGCTCTGTTAACCTCTTAAATCTGTAAAATCAAAATTTTAAATATCTGGTGCGCAACTATATCAAGAAATCAATGTATTCTGAAAAGCTGGTTGGAATATATTTACAGTTTTGAATGAGTTCCACATAAACAAACAGAATTAACAAATGAGCTATTCTGGCTCAGTGAACCTCTAAAACTGCAAAATCAAAATTTTAAGTATCAGATGCACAACTACATCAGGTGAACAACATATCCAGCAAGTTTGGTTGGAATCTGACTTATAGTAGTGATGGAATTGGGGATTAACAAACCAGATTATCAAATGAGCGATTTTGGCTCTGTGAACCTCTAAAATCTGTAAAATCAAAATCTATATATAAGGTGCACAACTACATGAGGTGAACAATCTATCCTGAAAGTTTTGTTGGACTGGCAGTTTTGAAGGAGTTGCAGATTCAAAACAGACTCACAAATGAGCAATTTTGGCTCTGTGAACCTCTAAAATCTGTAAAATCAAAATTCTAAGTATCAGGTACACAACTACACCTGGTGAACAACTTATCCTGAAAGTTTTGTTAGAATCTGACTTGCAGTTTTGAAGGAGTTGCGGATTCAAAACCAACAGACTCACAAATGAGCAATTTTGGCTGTTAACCTCTAAAATCTGCAAAATCAAAATTCTAAGTATCAGGTGCACAACTACGCCAGTTAAACAACATATTCTGAAAGTTTGGTAGGAATCGGACAAGTGGTTTTGAAGGAGTTGTGGATTCAAAAAGTGTCGGGATGACACAGGATGGAGATGGCGACGTAAGACAACAGATAGTAATCCCTATGTGTCGACACTGCTTAAAGCAGGCGACACAATAACAGGGATGACGCTACTATATAATTTAGGGCCGCCAGGCCGCCCCATTCCTCTCTTGGCGGCCCATTCCCCAAACAAGAAAATTCCCAATTGCGGCAACGATGTTTACAAAATCCGGATTATTTGCATTTCTGTCTCCGATGAATCTTTCGTTCCGATCCATGTCGCCTTTTGTTAGAACCGGAAATTACTCAAAATATCACAGTAACGTCCATAAGTAACTAAATAATGCAATTTCACTAATTACGACCACCCTGAAGATGAACAAAATGTCTGAGATCGCAAATGTCCATAATAGAACATCTTGAAAGTCAGAATGCGTAAAGTGAATTGAAATCGTGTTGTTATCATTCATTGTCGTGTCTAAAATTCGAGACTTTCATCTATGACTTTTGAAATACGTGGTAAATTGCAAATGCTCTCATTGCCAAAGATAGGGTTTGCATTGAAATAAATATTGATAGTTATGACATGAAATCAGAGTTTCTGAAACTGGGACTTTTTAACTGGTTAAGAATTTGGAACTGCACTTCATATGGGGTGCTTTCATTTCTACTAGTTACAGCAATTTTCCTATTACTGGATGCACTCACAATAGAAAATTTGGTAGCTCTCCAGGTAGTTACAATAGGTTTCTCAATAGAAGTTTGACCCTCAAGATAGAAAGGTCACATACCCATTCATTGTATTTGTCCAGGATATGGGCCAGTTTACCTGGTGTCAATTTCAACAGGAAGCAAGTCAAGTTCACCCAAACTTGTTTTTAATATTGAAATAGCCAATCAAGAATAAAAGATGAGTTTTTTCATACAATTAGATAAGAAATCACAAAGTTGTACTATTACTGTTTAAGTTAAGTCTATATAAAGTTCATCCCTTCTCTTTGTTTTTTCCGGTACATAATAATAGTTCAAATGTACTTTATCTCTGTGGGTGAAATCAACATCAGGTAAATTGGCACACACCCAACTACATGTATGAATAGGCTTTTGACGACCTTTCTACCTTGAAGGTCAAACTGCTATTGAAAAACCAATTTAATTACCTGGAGAGCTACCAAAATCCTATTGAAACTGCATTCAGTAAAAGGAAAATTGCTGTAAAACGAAATGGGGAAATGACCTGCTGTATGATTAATGAATGAGTGCATAGTCATTTCATGGAATGAGGTATATTTATTATTGGGTATGAAAGATTTGATTTTGGTGATAATATTTAAATGTGAAAGTCCTCTTTGTTTGCAGACAACCAAAGAATTTCTGACAGAATGTTGATTTGCTTTCATATAGGAAAAGAGCAGTACTTCTTTCGTTGATGATCATCTTGATCAAATTCAAATCTGGTGTAATTTGAAAAAATTATATAAAATATAGTCTTAATGTTTGAAAAATGTATAAAATATAGTCTTAATGGCTTTGGTGTTAAGATATGTTCCATTCCCCAAACTCTTGTTGTGTGTACTTACACATATTCTTGGTTTATACAAACGTATGTTGCATGCAGATTTGATATATTTTCATTTTTCCCAATTTAAGTTGTCGCGATGCAAAATTCCCAATTTGTTGGACGGGGGACCCATTTGAAAAGAGCTAAAATCATCCCTGAATAAAGTATCATTTTCATTATAATGATACACAATATTCTTATAAATCCAACTACATTTCATTACTTGTAAATCCATGATATTACAAACTTGAGGAGTGACCATCCCTAACGCAACTGACAGTGACCTCGATGTAAGCTAGTAATACCAACCTTTAACCTTTTTACATGTTTGTGGAAACTGTGTGTTGAACATTAAAATTCTCATCAAAACCTGCAATAAAAATAATGTGATCCTTGCAGTTATAAATACATGTGTATACATAATGAAATACTTAGTTTTGAAAATTGAACACTGATTTCTTAAGATAACCATTCAAGCAACGCAAAAGTTTTGTAGAATACACCAGTAAAGGAGTACTTCCCAATGAAAACAAGGGATCTGTGAGCCCAAGCTCAGGAGAAATACCCCCGCTCTTAGCTTTTAGTGGCCTGCACTGGTTTGTAAATGCATCTAATAATATACCCATAGCAAATAATGACTGAAAATTTACTAAGTCAGTCAACAGGAAGTAGTAATCCGACAGATCTGAAAATCCATCCCACAATATGGCATGACTATACAAAGCTGCTGACAAAATTTCAAGTTTGTATCATCTACCATTGCAGAGAAAAGCTTGATGAAAGTTGTGATGGATGGAAATTGACTAGGTCGGTAAACAGGAAGTAGTTACTCGACAGATCTGAAAATGCATCCCACAATATGGCATGACTATACAAAGCTTCTGACAAAATTTCAAATTTGTTTCATCTACAATTGCAGAGAAAAGCTTGACGAAAATTGTGACATACAGAGAGAATTACTGAAAATTGGCTAAGTCGGTAAACAGGAAGAAGTAACCTGACAGATGTGAAAATGCATCCCACAATATGGCATGACTATACAAAGCTTCTGACAAAATTTCAAGTTCGTATCATTCACCATTGCAGAGAAAAGCTTGACAAAAGTTGTAACAGACGGACAGAATTACTGAAAATTGACGAAGTCAGTCAACAGGAAGTAGTAACCTGACAGATCTGAAAATCCATCCCACAATATGGCATGACTATACAAAGCTGCTGACAAAATTTCAAGTTTGTATCATCTACCATTGCAGAGAAAAGCTTGACAAAAGTTGTGATGGATGGACGGACGGACGGATTACTGAAAATTGACTAGGTCGGTAAACAGGAAGTAGTAACCCGACAGATCTGAAAATGCATCCCACAATATGGCATGACTATACAAAGCTTCTGACAAAAATTCAAATTTGTGTCATTTACAATTGCAGAGAAAAGCTTGACGAAAATTGTGACGGACAGAGAGAATTACTGAAAATTGGCTAAGTCGGTAAACAGGAAGAAGTAACCCGACAGATGTGAAAATGCATCCCACAATATGGCATGACTAAACAAAGCTTCTGACAAAATTTCAAGTTCGTATCATTCACAATTGCAGAGAAAAGCTTGACAAAAGTTGTGACGGACGGACGGAATTACTGAAAATTGACGAAGTCGGTAAACAGGAAGTAGTAACCCAACAGATCTGAAAATGCATCCCACAATATGGCATGACTATACAAAGCTTCTGACAAAATTTCAAGTTTGTATCATTCACCATTGCAGAGAAAAGCTTGACGAAAATTGTGACGGACAGAGAGAATTACTGAAAATTGGCGAAGTGGGTAAACAGGAAGTAGTAACCCGACAGATCTGAGAATGCATCCCACAATATGGCATGACTGTACAAAGCTTCTGACAAAAATTCAAGTTTGTATCATTTACCATTGCAGAGAAAAGCTTGAACAAAGTTGTGATGGACTGGACGAAAATTGTGATGGACAGAGAGAATTACTGAAAATTGGCTAAGTCGGTAAACAGGAAGTAGTAACCCGACAGATCTGAAAATGCATCCCAAAATATGGCATGACTATAAAAAGCTTCTGACAAAATTTCAAGTATGTATCATTCACCATTGCAGAGAAAAGCTTGACGAAAGTTGTGACGGACGGACGGAATTACTGAAAATTGACTAGGTCGGTAAACAGGAAGTATTAACCCGACAGATCTGAAAATACACCCCACAATATGGCATGACTGTACAAAGCTTCTGACAAAATTTCAAGATTGTATCATTTACCATTGCAGAGAAAAGCTTGAACAAAGTTGTGATGGACAGACGGAATGACGGACAAGGGTAAAATAGTATACCCCCTACTCCTCGGAGCAGGGGTATAATAACTTCAAAATCATGCAAAATTCCTCTAAATATGTTTACCCCTAAAATTTTGTGTCGGAACATTGACTAGACAATGGCTACCAATAATAAACAATGAACTTTGACTAGACTTTGGCTACCAATAATAAACAATGAACTTTGACTAGACTTTGGCTACCAATAATAAACAATGAACCTTGACTAGACTTTGTCTACCAATAATAAACAATGAAC
>MJUU01049746.1:228872-242254 GCA_002080025.1 Modiolus philippinarum
ACCAATAATAAACAATGAACCTTGACTAGACTTTGTCTACCAATAATAAACAAAGAAAGGATATGGAGTAAATGTACACGAGACAAAGTCTCTACAAATACATGGCAAAACAAGGATATGGAGTAAATGTACACGAGACAAAGTCTCTACAAATACATGGCAAAACAAGGATATGGAGTAAATGTACATGAGACAAAGTCTCTACAAATACATGGCAAAACAAGGATATGGAGTAAATGTACATGAGACAGTCTCTACAAATACATGGCAAAACAAGGATATGGAGTAAATGTACACGAGACAAAGTCTATACAAATACATGGCAAAAGAAGTAATGGAACGCTTTTACTGTTTTCCTTCATCATAAAAGTCACCTGAGACCTTCAATAACGAGCTTTGCTCATAACTCATGGTAACTTCAAGATGACCCCAATTTCCTTTTTGCCAAAAAATACTGAGATATACCCTACACTTTTACTGTGCTTACCGTATGTATTTATCAAGTACAAAATACAGAAATTGTCAACAACAATTACAAATGTACAGAAAAGTCTGTATCAACAACTGATTTAGTCCTCAGCTTGGTCAAATTTCTACGTTACTCAAATAACAAAAAATTTCCTATTTATATGAACATTTTTGTTGCACATGTACACAATTATTCCTCACTAGCAACAAAGTTTTATGAACTGCTATTTGCAGTGTGGGTTCAAAGGAAGGGTGATGAAAAACTATTTGGCAGTAATTTATTCACTTTTTATGTTTCACCATATACACAGGCACAATTCCCTGAAAAAATTGAATAAGAAATTTCCTGTTGAAATAAACATATCTACCATGGCTACTATATCATGTGTTGTATATACTTTTCCCATCAACAGTTAAATACTTGAAATTATGTTGAGCTGTTTCATAGGTGGGCGACAAGAATTCAACAGGACTTACACTTGTGTGTATTCTATAACAAGCACCATCAAATTCTTGTCAAAAATATATACTATATATGGTTGAAACTATTACCCCTTATATCTCAATACTGAATCTCAAAACATTTTAACTCATTCTTGATGCATTACCTCAATTCCACCATGTTCATAAAACTGTTTGGCATACTTGTGTTGTTCGTCATCTGAGGAAGAATCTTCATTTGTTCGCCTGGGTTCAAAATTCATTAAATTTCCTAATAATGTCTGGAAAATAACATTGATAAGTATAGAGAATTAAATTAAGCTAGTATTAGTAAAACAATTTTTTAGACAATAAATAGTGTAAATTTACAAATCTAACCAACTGTTGCCACCATTTGCTTTGGACATAGTAAAAAAAATGTGACCAAGGAATTTGACCCAAAAAAAATCTATGTTGTACATGTTGTATATATCTGAAAAAAATTTATTTAAAATTCAAGCTATATTAGTGTTGTATAGGTAAATTTTTACATGTATGTTATATTCCAACTACATATATATAACTTGTGCCCATCAATTAAATTATTTTGGACACCAGTGTAGACCATGTTGCCTTTTTTGTGCTGTATTTGCTTTTTATATTTTCTTTACACTTTTTGTTTAAAAATAATGATAAAAGCACAACTGCCATCTTTGTAATAGTAACAAGTGAAATACTCCATGACACACTGATTACAAAGTGGTGGTGAGTAAAAGCTCAAACAAAAGTAGGTTTTTGCATTTTGCATTGTTTGGAGTACTTTTATTTAGGGCAATGAAAGACAAATCAGGATTTTCTACAGGTATATGTCAACTAGCTGCCAAACCCAAAAAATTGCTTGGTGCTGAGAGTAAAGTTTACTGTATCATGTGTATATACTCTTTAATTTTTATACTGCATTTCTTTTTAAAGGAAACCTTTCTCGAATCAAACATTTATTCAATACAAAAATTAGACCATTTAAAATCTATGCACACAAGTTACTTAATTTATCAGGTGAAAACAGGCAGAGCACTTCGTTAACATCATCATCAAATTTACATGAAAAAGGTTTCCACCTCATCACCTCACATATTAAATTTATGAAAATATTTCAGTTGTATTTCTCAATTACATGTAGCATTTGGTTGGGAAAAAGGAGGAATTGGTGTGGGATGACAGCACTGCAAATCTAATAAAACCAACACGAAATTTCGGATGATTCAAAGATGTTAAGTCACATCATCGTTAAGTTTTCATTTACCCTGAAATACCGGCACTTTAAGTCACATGCATACAGCAACTGTACATGTAGATACTATGGTGTATTATCATAAATACAGCAATCATGGCAAGGACATGTATACAATACCAAGTATGAACAAGTGATGACCCTAAAAGATGTCTCGCCCGTCCCTGCTGGCCTCTAAATTGATGTGAAATCTAAGTGAACTAATTAGAAAAGTGAACATGCTCACTAGACCGTGAAATTGAGGTCAAGGACAAAAGTCAAGTGCCGGACTGACATGTACTACCCAAGACCAACCTACATACCAAATATTATCAACCTACCACTTCTAGTTATTGAGAAATGGACTTAAGCAGAAAAACTTATTGAGAAATGGACTTAAGCAGAAAAACTTAACGTGGCCACTAGACCGTGAAATTGAGGTCAAGGACAAAAGTCACCTGCCAGACTGACATGTACTACCCAAGATCAACCTACATACCAAATATTATCACCCTACCACTTCTAGTTATTGAGAAATGGAAAAACTTAACGTGGCCACTAGACCATGAAATTGAGGTCAAGGACAAAAGTCACCTGCCAGACTGACATGTACTACCATACCAAATATTATCAACCTTCCACTTCTAGTTATTGAGAAATGGACTTAAGCAGAAAAACTTACCATGGCCACTAGATCGTGAAATTGAGGTCAAGGACAAAAGTCACCTGCCAGACTGACGTGTACTACCCAAGACCAACCTATATACCAAATATTATCAACCTACCACTTCTTGTTATTGAGAAATGGACTTAAGCAGAAAAACTTAACATGGCCACTAGACCGTGAAATTGAGGTCAAGAACAAAACTCATGTAGCAAACTGTCATGTACAGGGACGAGATTCATACATTCGATGACCCGCGGAAATAACCGGAAATCAGCCTGGCGGATGTATAAAAATACATATAATAACGGAATCGGTCAGTATCGGACCCGCGGAAATCCGCGATTCCGCGGAAGTATCACATCCCTGCATGTACTATCCAAAACAAATCTACATATCAAATATTACTGTCTCATCACTAGTACTAACTTTAGTGACCTAATCATAATATTTAACATGATCACTAGACCATGAAATTGAAGTCAAGGACAAAAGCCAAATGGCAGACTGTCATGTACTCACCAAGACCTACCTACATACCAAATATCCTTCACCTACCACAAATACTTACTGAGAAAGTGTCCAAATCACTAAACCCTAACATAATCACTAGACCATGAAATTGAGGTCAAGGACAAAAGCCAAATGGCAGACTGACATGTACTACCCAAGACCTACCTGCATATCAAATAACATTGACCAACCACTACTAGTTACTTTGAAAGTGACCTAATCACAAAACGTTAACATGGTTGCTAGAAACTAAATTATGCACAAAAACTTAACAAGATCATTGGACCGTGAAATTGAGGTCACAGGCAGACTGTCATGTACTTCTCAAGACCAACCTATATACCAAATATCATTAACCTACCATTTATAGTTACTGAGAAACTAAACTAAGCACAAAAACTTAACATGTTCACTGGACCGTGAAATTGAGGTCACAGACAAAAGCCATATAGCAGACTGTCATGTACTACTCAAGACCCACCTGTGTACCAAATATCAATGACCTTCCACTTATAGTTACTGAGAAAGTGACCTAATCACAAAAACTTAACATGAAAGTTTACGCCGCCGCCATACTTTGTACGCATATGTCTCGCTTTCCGCGCCTTTCGTCGCGGGCGAGACAAAAACAGCAGCAAAAAACATTTACGACCTAGAGAGTATTTGCATATTCCTTGTAAACAAAAGGCAGTGGTCCAGCTAGCCAGTTTCCACAAGGCGCTCTGCCCGCCCTTTTTCATGTGGCGCCCTGTGCCCTTTTTGTAATTTTCATGACACCCAGAGCCTTTTTTAAAAGCCCTGCCTCTTTTTCATGACACCCAGTCCCTGTGCCTTTCAATGCCCTGTCTCTAAGTAGTTTTTTTTTTTTTTTATCACCGTTGTTACTTTGACAAATGCGATAAAACCGGAAGTAAAGTTTTTTACCTTTCCTGTTATGTGTGAAAATGTACATGATTATACTATAGTTGTCGTTTGGTCCCTCTCTGGACCCCAAAGTTGATTAGTTTTATGGGACATTTTCTCCAAATTAATGGATTTGTTAAACAAACATCGGCGATTTTACCTGCCAATAAACTCATTCACAAATTTCATGGCTAACTGCCCAGACAAAGTTGTTAATATCCAATTATTTTCCATAAATAGAACCGATTCAATAAATCTGTCCCCATCCTCAGTTTGTGACATTTATATCTTTTGTCAGCTTCTGTGTTTAATAAATGACAATGTCATCAAATGTGGACGGCTACAGACAAAATATTGTATACATTCATAAACAAAGTAGCAGTTTGTCATCTTTTACAAAGAAACTGTTAGTTATTGATATAGAAGCAAACAATGACTCAGTCACAACACCACTACATTTCATTGGTCAAGAAGTTCAGGTAGGGACGCATTTATTGAATCGACCCTATGCTTTAATAATTATGAGAACTTATCAGAATACAAGAAAATTCATTGTTTTTGTTTATCTTATTTGAAATACTAGTTGTCTCCCTTTTCAGGATTTGCACCCTGCCCTTTTGAAATCCTAGCTGGAACACTGAAAGGAAACACATTTTTGCCTAATGGATGTGTTTTGGTGAACCATTTACCTGCTTCTGTCCTCCTGGTTCTTACCTTGAGATTTTCCAAACACAAATCATCATCTGTATCTAACTGTACACTGAAATAATCTAATTCTACAACAATCTCAGGTATACCACTTCCTTCACTGATTTCTTCTACAACATGTTCTGGTAACTACAAAATAAATATCAAATTTAGGGAACAAGACACCACAACAACCATCCTTCAATGACTTCTTCTACAATATGTTCTGGTTACTATAAAATAACTATCAAATTTAGGGAACAAGACATTACAACCACCATCCTCAGGGTTTTCAGTAGGTTTCAAAGTAGGTGGCTGAATTCCAAAAGTAGCAGAAGTGGAGGCGTGGAATGGGCCGACATATTTGGGCAAGAGGTTTAGGGCCGCCTAAGGCCCGCAATAGGTCAAGGGCAGGGCCTTGTGCGGGTCTAGCCCCCTCCACAGAAGCTAAAAAAACTCACAACAATGGTAACATTTATTGAAGCAGAATGGAAAGAAAATAGTGTAAACCATCTTTTGATTTTTGACACAAAAATTTTAAAAGTTGGTGTTGATGTACATGTATGTTGTGCCCTAATGGTCCACATTTTTTTTATTTTGTACCAATGGGCAATTTCAAATTATGATTAAGTGAGCAGCACAGAAATTTCCTATACAAAGATCTCTTCAGTGCAAATAAAATCAGATTTCAATCAGAATTAACCATTTTATTGATAAGTTTTATATTGTACATTGTGAATAGAACAGACATGACAGATTGCATATTTTTTTATACATTATGATTGACTGTCTTCATAATTATGCTGGATAAAAAGTTCAATTAAAGTTTCATTTAATTCTACATAACCAAGGACATATATAAGTCCTTGACAACACAGGAGACAACATATATGCTCATAAAATACTTGCAGCCTAATTATTTGACTTATCTGCCAGAAAATTAAAATGGCCAGTGTACATGACTTTCAAAAGGGTCATACTACACATTTTTCAACCAAATTCAGCTTAAGGGGTTCAGGTATTTTTAAGAGGCAAAGCTGCATCCATGGCACTCATTTCTGACAGAATTTTGTGAAGTCTAATGGGCCACATAGGTATTTGTAAAAGAGAAAGGAATATTGCTACGTGTTAGGCAGCTCCCCTTATCCTAATAGGGCATACATATTACAAATAATGACAGAATTAAAATGGGAAGCAGAGGAGGATACCTCAATTGAAATGTTTCTCTAAATTCTTCTAGCTTTGATGGTTTCTTGTAAACTTGTGTGTGCAAATTCATGGAAATCAATAACAAGGATGTGCTTATACATAGCTTGGCCACTCTATAACACACTTGTATCATCTTTATCTCGGCATATGGAAGAAAAATCAACCTTCTCGAGCTGATTCTGTATATTTGATATAATATCCTGCATTTTAGGCCCCTCCTGGCACTATATGAACTTCCACAGGAACCTATTTTTTTCTTCCAATTTCTTGTTTTTTTTTTTTAATTTTGTCACATTTTCTGGTATGATCAAGACAGAGACCACAAAAATAGTCGGTCCTGACCACCAAAAACAGCGAGGTCTGGCAAATTTATTGTTTGTGACGGTTCTGATGACTGGCAAAATAAAACTGCTGTTGTAGGTTACTCTACTCTCGTCAGTTTTTAGATGCATCATTCAGTACTGGTTTCCGTATTTTAAATGATAAACCAGTTCAAATAACATGGTCGAACTGTAAAGCACCGATATTGCAACACCAGGGAAGCGTTTGGGGGCTTCAAAGGAATGTACCGAGGAATTAAAATGTCTAAAGATTCGAATCATAAAGAGAAAAAGACGCGAAGGATGTTTCTCGAATGAATGGCAATGAGGGAGGGAATGGATACTCGCTGTACGATTATGAAACACAACCAATGTTACAAACTCCGGCAACGCTGCATTGTACACTTGAAAAATAAAAACGAATTTAACTGTTGACAACAATTTAAGACTAAGTTATAATTGCCAATTTAAGTGTCCATGATACTGACACCATGGGCATTAACTTGACATCTTCCCTATACTGCTGTAGTTGGCTATCCATAACAAGAAACTTGTGTGAGTGAAAGTGCCACCTAAATTTTGTGGCAAAACAACAAGCAAAACAAGAACCCAAATGACCCCTGCCTACATTTCTTGGCAAATATCAAAAAGACATATTTTCAGGTTAACAAATTCACGAAATTTTGATGATTGATTAGCTAGAGTGCAGTGTACTATACTGTCCAGTTAGCAATATTTCAGCTATATCAGCAAGTAAACAATTGAAAAAGTATAAATCAAAGATGAAAGATATAGAGATGGGAGGGACAACCAGGGATACTAGTTTTGATTGTCACTGGAAAAAAGAGGAGAAAAGGGTAGGGGCGGGAAATTTAGGTTAATTCTATATGACTCCCAGTGAGTGATGTTACATTTGTATATAGAAGAGGTCTTCATACTGCATGGAGCTTGGTATTTCTCCACACAGTTTGATTTTGGTCAACCTTTCCATATTGGATCATATTATAACCTGACTACCCATCATAGACCAGGCATTCCCGTATCGGCCACCTGCCCGGTTATGAGCCAAATTTTGTAGGACCGGCAAATTTTTTTTAGGACTGACAGAAAAACTGAACTTGCCAGTCCCATGACCAGCAGACCAAAAAGACTTTTTGCGAACCCTGTCAAGAGCCGTGATGTTCATATTTCATGCTTTGAAAGATTTCAATTAGCAATGCATGCAAACACTAGTGATCATCCACAGGGACTTGCTCCCAGCAAAGAAAATAATTCGTAAAGGTTCCGCGGAACCTGGTGTCTCACCTGCTCACTCCGCTTACATTATAATTTGGCCTATATTAAGATGTGGTTACTAAGAATTCTAAGAAATAACTGGTCTTTGAGAGTATCGGGAAATTTCCAAAAATTGAAACCCAAAATTTTTGAAATCTAACCAAGGGCAATATTAGTTTTGACAAATATTCATCCAAAAAGCATGGTTTCTGACAAGAATTACAAATAAAGGGCTACGCCGAGCGCAGCATGATACGACCGCAGCATGTCGACCACTGAAATTTGAACAAGTGTAAACTAAAATTAATGTGGACACAGTAATTTGCTGGACACAATAAGGACCTTGACACATTAACTAACTGGACACAAACTAATGAAAATAATAATTAGCCCTTTTAATCCTTTATTACTAGGATATTGTAAGAGCTAAGAAATTTTGTTGACTACCATCAAGAGAAATCCAAAGAAAAAACTCAGGTTGAAATCCAATGAAAAATAAAGATTTCACATATTTTGAAATATCACAATTTGGCCCCTTTGACCCCTTATAGCTTGGAAACCAAAGAGAAACGCAAAATATACTGCCATATCACTGAAAGCTTACAATGAGAACAATCTAAAGATGAAAATCCAATCAAAATCTAATGAAAAATAAAGACTTCACATATTTCTAATAATTGCAATTTTGACCCCTTTGACCCCTTATAGCTCAGAAACAGTAAGAGCTACATCAAATCCATTTACATACTTCTGAAAGCTTGCATTGAGAGGAATCCAAAGAAAAAATCCCATCAAAATCTGATGTAAAATAAAGATTTTACATATTTCTAAAAATTGCAATATTGGCCCCTTTGACCCCTAATACCTCGGAAACGGTAAGAGCTACACCAAATCTGTTGACATACTACTGAAAGCCTACAATGTGAGGAATCTAAAGAAAAAAATCCCATTGAAATCGGATGAAAAATAGAAATTTTAGGTATTCTGCATGTNTTTAAATCTTAGGAGTTGCACACAACCTATCCATCTAACTTGCTTGATTTTTTTGTATTTTGAGGTAAATAAAGATTTTTTCCAACAAATTGTTCTTAAAAGTGATCATAAAACCCACCTATCTATAGTATGAGGTAGACTCGAATTTCCGCGTCCGACCCGACTTTGGTTTGCATACTACATCATCATTTTAGAAGTGATTTTCTTCGGGTTTATTATCCAGATTAAATCTCATCAGAGATGAACTTTATCATGATCGGCAGCAGTCAAATGCCATTATAGGCCCATGCTGTTTAAAAACCGGAAATGCAAACCATTTATTAATACTAGATCGATCGCGATTCCGGAATTGTTAGTGTTGGTGCTCCTTGTAAGAGGAGGATCATACGCAGACAAGACAAGACAAGATCATCACCAAGTTTTTAAAAGGAATCGTAATCTAACAAATGTTTGAGTTCTTCACACATTTCCGTCTTTATTCACTATGTTTTATAAAACAAACGTTCTGCTACAGTACTGATTTTTCTTTTCATGATCATACTGATTTTTAAAAGTGAAGTAGCCGGCGCCATCGTGTCAGTAGACGGCGAAATCGCCGGTCGCCGGCACTTAATGAGAACCCTGATAGCTTGGAAAAGAAACCAGTTATCAAAAATCTAATGGTGCAGCGCTATGTTAATTTTTCATAAGGAATCAAACGCAAAAAACTGCATCAAAATCGGACTAATAATAAAAAAATTAAAATTTTTGAAATTTGCCCATTTTGGGCCCCATTTATCTCGTGAACGGTACATGCCACGTGAAATCCGTTGCCATACCACTGATTGGAAATTTCCTCAGGAGGACACTGAAAGAAACCCCATCAAAATCCGATAAATAATAAAGATTCTACAGTCAAATATACGAAAACATCAAATTTAACCCTTTTTGGCCCCTTTTTTAAAAACGGGTGGGGCCACAATGACCAAAACTAAGCCAAGCCTTCCTTTTATGCCAAGGTACATTGTGTTAAAATTTCATAAGGATTGGTCAACTGAAACTAAAGTTATTGACCAAAAACAAAAGTGTCTACAGACGACAACGACGACGACGACAGCGCCATACCATTATACGACCGCAAAAATTTTTGCGGTCGTATAAAAATGCTTGTCTTTGACTCAGTTCGAGAGTATCAGGAAATTTACCAAAATTGGAATCCAAATTTTTGAAATCTAATAGCATTGAAAATTTTTGTTTTCACTAAAATTCATTCAAAAAGCATTGTTGCTAACAAGAATTCCCCAAAATTGCTTGTGTTTGAGAGTTGCAGGAAATTTACCGAAACTGGAACCATACCTTTTATCCTTCAGTTTCAGAATTATGCTTAGTATGAAAAAATGCCAAAAAATATTTGATTATATGCGAAAATTTCAAAAATTATTAGGTCTTTTACATTTTCAGGAAATTTACCAAAGTTGGAACCTGAATAAAATCCTGAAAATTTATTGCTTATCTATAGACTATATGCAACAATTCTACATCAAAATTAAATTTCCTAAGTTCCTATTTGTTGAATAGTGTTTCCTGCAACTTTTGAAAAGGCCATGGTAATTTTTTTCCTTAAGGGCACTTTAACCGCGATCGATTACACTTTTAGGGCACCATTACTATGACTGCAGTTTTGCAACAAAGCAAACAAATATTGTATTTTTAATGAAATATATTCAGGATACATGCATATGCAATATTTATAAATAAACAAGATAAAAACAATAAAATTATGGTATAGATAGCATAATCACAATGTAACATTATGTTTTAAACTCATTATGTTCATAAACGTCCTTCTTGCCATTTGATATTGAAATTATTGCTGTGCCCTGAATTGTTCCTCGCTCTTCCAGTTTGGACAACACTTGAAGACTCTCTGAAAAAAATGAAAATCATCAGTTGCAATTACCTCAATTTTTTTTTTCACAATCTTGGTCATGTATGTACATGTATATTGAATAAAAACTAACTGTTGAATTAGTTTGTGAAGATGGCGAATATGAGGTCAAAACTGGATGAAAATTTAATCAGCAATATGAACACAATTTTCAAGGTTTTTTTAACAGTTTAAATTTTTTACTTCTGCCTACCTTTCAGTGTGTAATTCCACTTCAGCCATGTCAGCTGCAAAACTTTGGCAACAATCTTTTGCAGGTCTTTGCTTGCTTTTTATTTTCCTCCTCCCTCTTTCTTTTATTACGCTTTGCTGACGGCATTATCTATAGAAGGAGCTATATCAGTCTTTCGTTAAAAATATTAAATCGCCACAAATGGCTTCCACAATTTGTTTACGACAAACTCGTCAGTCAAAGGGAAATAACTCGAACGATCAATCTAAAAGATGATTCACAGTATCGACCTAATTTACGGCATGGCGTCAAGGCACACAAGTTGAAAAAGGGCAGGGCGTATAAAAATCAAAGCATGCATGGAATGCTGTTAAGGCAGGTTCCTGGGTATTCCAGAAGTTCTGTAATTATTACTGTTTTGCTGAAATCTTGACATTTAATTTTTTCAAGAATTAAAATCCGAAATTTTCCTTCCAGGTTTAGGTTGTCTTTTCGGTTTTTATATGGGTTGTTGGCAATTTATTTAAAACTCTATTTATGTACATTTCATTGTCTTGCTCCTCTTTGTTGGTATACGTACATGTAAGTATTCCAAAGTACAAGCCCGAGTACAAGTGTAACACTTGGTGGCTTAATTAATGTTGATATTTCCAATTTTGTCACTTCCTCTGTCTTAAGTTTCATTATTTTTGCATATGATTAAATAACTCAATAACGAAGTCACTGTAAATTTACTATCTACATATGGGCATTTCGACAACTTATGTCTCATCAGTGCAAGCTACTGAGAATGGTAGGTTGTGCTCAGCTACAAATAACAAAACACCGAAGTTACTGTGAATAATGTAAACGGAATTTCAGCATTTTGAGTCTGAAGTCGAGCACTACGTTTGTGTCCCTCTGTTTCTCTATGGCGAACAACGTCATTTCATCCTCCGTGCACTAAGGCAAAGGTTATGCCACACAACAGAAACACTGCGTGTATATATATATAAATCTTGCTCAAAAAGTCCATCTCTTTTATCCATTTATTTTGGAATTTTGAATTGTACTATCTTCCCTTTTCGCAGAGGCGACGCCATTTTGTCGTTAATACACAGCTGATTCGTGTTCTCGCGTAATCTCGTTAGGCGGGATGTGAATGGAACAGCCTTTGTTTACCTCGCAGGGTGTGATTGGAACAGCCAATATTTACTTCCGGTGTAACAGAAAAATATTTTTGAGAGAAAATTTTAATATCGGGAGCTTTCAGAGGCATATCGGTAGACGTGAGACCAGCTGCCGAAACCGGTAGCCTCACGGTGAGACCGGGAGGGTTAACAACTCTGGTTACAACAGCGAAACTAGAAGTTACTATGTATCCATTCATAAAAACTGCGCGCCACAGGAAATTTTTATGAATGAACCGAATCGTGAATTTCGAATGTCAGTTTAAGTGCTCCGAGATTAAAAAAGCAAAGTATCTCTTAAAAGATATTAAATAAATACAATAAACACATAAAACGATGTAGTTGATCATGAAATGGACACTGTATCGCCACATGAATGGATTATTTTTTGTGCCTTCGTATGAATAACTGGTAAGCCGTACGCGTTTTTAACGATAGTCTGGATCATTCTGATTCTTTTCATACAAAGTAGTCTCCTTAATGTAAGAGTCTGGTTGAAACAGACTTTTTTCAAGATGGCTTTACCCGACAGCTAGAAGGCAGAGAACCTGCCTTAAAAATGGCGTGGCGTCATGCCACGCCAAAATGACCTGCAGGAAACACTATTGAAACATTGTTGATATTATGGAAAAAGTTGAAATTTAGTCAAATTCATTGCTGCGGAAAATATAGGTCAAGGTGACATTATTCTGGTATGGATGTTGGTTACTACTAAAGATGTAACCACTTACCAATCCTCATCCCTCTATGGCATGTAGGTGCTGAGATATAGTGGAAACAAAATAAAATTGATTGAAAAAACTAAGTCCAACAAATGGCAAAATACGGAAAAATTGGAATTATTTTTTTTCAAATATATACTTGGGATTCAATAATGAGGTTGTACTGAATATTGTGTCAAAAATTAATTGATATTGAGCAAGATTTCAACAAGGGTTGTCAGAAGACAACATAGCTCGCCGGGGATTCCAGTAACCTCAATGCACAATAAATTCGAAAGAAAGCTTTCTTCACAAGAAAGTCACATATGAAATATAAACACCCTATCACAAAACAACTTAATTCTAGAAGCAAAATTGAAGTTTTTAAAAAATTGCCCTCAGGGCAAGGTCAAAGTCAAAATGTCTATAAATATGGTATCATTAGAAAGCTCTCATCAAAAGAACGTCACATAACAAATATGAACACCCTACCACTAAACATCTTAATTCTAGAAGCAAAGTTAAAGTTTTTAAAAAAATTGCCCTCAGGGCAAGGTCAAGGTCAACATGTCTAAAAGTATGGTACCAGAAGAAAGCTGTCATCATAAGGAAGTTACATACCAAATATGAACACCCTACCACTAAAAGCCTACCTTCTAGAGACAAGGTTAAAGTTTTTCAAAAATTGCCC
>MJUU01049746.1:242500-253866 GCA_002080025.1 Modiolus philippinarum
TTTTTTATATATTGCCCTAGGGGCAAGGTCAAGGTCAAAATGTCTACAAATATGGTGCCAAAAGAAAGCTCTCATTGCAAGGAAGCTACACACTAAATATCTATATCCCAACTCTTAAGGTCTCCATTTCACAAGCAAGGTTAAAGTTTTTGCTGACGACGCCGACGCCGGGGGTATGACAATAGCTCTCCGGACATTCGTCCCGGCGAGCTAAAAAGTTATTGAAGTTCAAAACAAGTTTAACATTTGGGTTAACCAAATGTTGACGATGCCGCCGACGCCAGAATGTATGGTCGCTATGTCTCGCCTTAGCGACATTCGTCGCAGGCGAGACAAAAATTGTTTACTATCAAACATGAATCTCGGAGATATAGGGGGTAACAATTCACCGAAGTTTCGATGAACCGCGATTTTTTGTTCGGTTCGATTTTTGGTTCTTTAAACCCGTATTTCGATTCGGTTTCGATCCGGAATGTTCAGTATGTTACAAACGAAAGCTAACAACTCAACCACAGACAAAATGACCTGTGATTGCAGCGTAGTCAATGCAAATAACATTTTTCCACTATAAACGTGCCTATGTATGTCACTGCTAACTATATACGTCAAAATATTCACGAGAAGTTGGCAACATAAGCCGAAAATCTTCGTTTTGTTGGAGGAAACAACTCTAATGTAAACTTCCGGTTTTAGCGGTATGACTAATTACCACTAAAGCACAGTAACGAACAAAACCAACTACGGGCGTGTAAAAAGATCCGAATTGCAGACCGTTGTTTTTTTAGTTTGCTTCAAATAAGGAACGTTCAGAGCTTATATATCTCAGACAGCTTTTGAACAGAGAGGATTATTTACAATAAATTAGATTTTCTTACACTTCCCGTTTGAGTTTGCTAAAAATCACTAAATAATAAAGATCTGAGATTAGTTTTAAGTATCAGAACTATAGTTGTTGGAGCAAACAAATTACTGGATTACTTCGTACAATAGAAAAACACTGAAAAATGCTAAATCAACTGGTACAATTTACATTTAAAGTAGTTAACATTAATTATATACACATCATAGAATAAATATTGTCATCTTCTTAGCTGTCACTGATAAAAATGACGCAAGAATGAACCGAATCGAAACGCATCGAACCGTAGCCCTTGTATCGTGATACGTATCGAACCGTGAGGTAGGCGTATCGTTACACCCCTATCCGATAGTAAACAATTTTTTCTAGGCTAGTAGCAAGTACCTGTGGATCATCTGCTCTATGTGTTTATATTAGTATAGCTGATGTTACCAAGCTTTTCATTGTTCTATCTCTGTAAGAAACCATGGCAAGTTCATGATAAATCATATTTGTTTTTTTACTACCAATATCAATTCTGTTTTTACTTTTTTGGGACTTACCTTCTATTTCCTTGCCTTTAGAAATTTCGTCACCACAAATTACTAATATTAGTTTGTTAATCTTGTACAATAGCCCCCCCCCCTTTAAAGACGACCCCATTTGCAACAAAAAAGCGGCCTTAAAAGTTAGACTCGTAAATGGCACTCAAGCAAATGATTGAAATGGTTTAAATTTGCTACCTGGAAAATTATAGCTCTTGTTGTTTACGCCGTTCACTTCACTGTAGTGGCATTCCGATGATCGATCATAATCAATAATCGAATGCCAGTTAATTTTTGAAGAAAATACAACATTTTTCAAGAAAAGGTTTATTTTTGGCTGACAATACTAGAGTAATAAAATTGTTTGTCAGAAGTGGAGTTTTTTAAATAATGCATATTCCAAAATTGTTCTAAAAATTTTCCACTGTTGTATGTCTCAATTATGGGGAATACAACAGGTCATAAATTCATAATGCTTTTTCAAAGGGACAGTGAAAATCAATTTTCTTTGATTAATGCAATCCAAAAACACAGCACACGTGGTTAAAATTTAACTCTATTACACTTTAAAGATATCCGATTTTCATAGATAATCGAATCGGAAGGTAGATCCCATTATTCCAATTAATCGATTATGATTTTTGTATCAGATTCCCAACACTACTTCACTTGGAGTCTGCCAACGTTCATTTTTGTCCACGGTAACATACTTAAAACGTAAGTAATTGTTGAATTCTGGGGTTTCAAACAATGAAATGTCATAACACCTTCATTGACTTTCAACTCGATTTGACCAAGGAAGTCCTTGATTCGACGAGTTCAACTTTGAATGACCAGTGCAAAATACTTGTTTTAAGGTGTAACCAATTTTCTTCGCCTCCATCTTCGTTTACAGATTGAGCAATCACTTTGACACTTTGTAACGGTTAACTTCATTGGTCCCCTGGATATTACCAACGTATCAAATTAACTTTGACAGACTCGATTCAGAATGATTCTTTCAGAAAGAGATTGGCGATTTTTTTTTCAACTTGCCCGGCAGACAAGTTACTTTCAAGAATGACTGCAAGGGGATTTTAACTTTGGCATGCAAAAAGGGGTATCGGGTCCGTTCGCCCTGGGTTCGTTCGCCCAGGGTCCGTTTGCCCCTAGAGTTCGTTCGCCCTATTTTTCATAAAAGGTATAAAGCTTTATCCTAGTATTACAACCTGTTTTTATTTATTTATCATTTTAGAATGTGATAAAATGTTGATCAGATGTAGTTTAGTCTTTTAATTTATTTGTCTCATGTGCATTTTCTCCATTTTTTTCATTGTTTATTAGTGCCAACATGTTGAAAAAAAGTATTATACTATTATTTTAAAGTTTTTATGCAACTTTACATATAATCACCCCCGGTAAGCAGTGTTATCGGTATAATGTTCAGGCCGATTGAGGAAAATGCCAACACATTTCCATTTCAAGTAACATTGGATAATGTTTTTCCAGGTTCTGGATAATTTGTATGTAACGTCTGTTTTTATACTTGATTTCTGCTGTTCGTCCACCATATTATCAGGTTGTCTTACTTCCAATACTCTTCTTGATTTTTGATAAATTTTGCAAGTAATTACTATTTCTGCTTTAAATACATGTTTATTCTCAACATATGTGTTAAAACACGATTATTTCCAATATATAGGGCAAATAGGTATTAGGGCGAACGGACCCAGGGCGAACGGACCCGGATTCGCAAAAAGGCTTCTAACACTGTGTACTGCTGTGATTTTGTTTGGAAAATCACCATTTGTTCACAATTGTCAGTTAAATAAATCAGATTGTCACAAATAGATTGTATGGGAAATTTTACTCCACATGCTTTCAAATGTTTCACTATGTATGGCAAATATCAGGGTTAGAAAGGTGAAACTGGTCAAATTCAGAATTTGTTTACATTTGTCAAGATGAATGTGAAAGTCAAATGGGTTGAGATTTTTTTTAAGTTCTTCGAACAAACCTGGCTTAAACGATTGTAAGCTTTTCCAGTATATTGCCACTGTTCTCGGGCATGAAATACAGAGCTTTTGTTAGGACTCAGTGACTTTTTATGTCGTATCATTGTGTTATTTTCCGCTTTCTCTTTCAAAGAAATTCTGAGACTGAGCTCGGCGGTAAACTTTCTATGCGCATCCTGTATTACGCATTTCCTGTAATCGCTTACAACCCTAATCAAATGCAACTTCGTTACAAAATTTCCTTTCTTAGATTAAAAAAGAAGAAGTAAAAAAGACACAAAATAGGTCAAATCTGTATTAATAATCAATTTTATTGTGATTAGAAAAGTCGTGTTTACATTGTAACAATGCTATAAGCGGCAACTTTGACAGTTGCCCCTGGTGAGTAGTGACGCTTCACGGACCTAGAAATAGAAATTTGTTTTAATCGATCTTACATATGTGACGCATGACTGATTATTTGACATTTAGACGAAGAATAAAGAAAACTTTCAGTTTAAAGTTGTATGTACTTGCATTTAATTGTTTCAACACATCTACTGGAAGGTAAAAAGTACATGGATTTCCCAAAATCTGGTTCTGGATAAATTTTATACGGTAGGTTCACTTGTAATTTTTTATACAATTTTGAGTTGAAAATTACAGCGATGTTTATTACCAAGCAGTATTTTTTTCACACGGAACTACTCCTACGACGTAAAAGGTTGAAATTCCGTTCCTCCAGGATGGCATATCAGAAAAAAAGTATCTTGCCATTCACCTCTAGCATTGCTGGAGTAGCACGGAAGGTGTATCTAATCTGCTAATTTTGACCAGGGACTATAGTAAAAAGTAAAAGTAAAAAGATATCGTTCATTAGTTTTATTTACCCTTATACGTCTTTAACAGTATATGATTTTGTTACAATTTTTATAGTCTTGTGTTTGTTATTCTTTTCTTTTGTCTCTTGTAGGAACAATAATAAAACTTTTACATTGGAACTATATATAATGAGAATGAGAATGCATTTCATTGATGTGTTCCCCATGTCGTACATTTATTATTATAATAAACACAAGATTTCTTTTTGCACTAAAAAAGTGAACGATGAAACTTTTTTCACCGCTCTGGCCTAAAACAACATAACAAAAGGTCAACTGGCCAGGAAGAAGTTCAGTATTATTAAAAACAAAATTACAATCATGGACACAGGGTCCATATAATCACTGATACAAATGATCAAAGTATTACTAATTTAGTTACATTGATAAGATTAAACATTAAAAAAATCTTGTACATGTATAATCGTCCTGGTATTTTGCAGTTGTACAGCTTATTTTCATTTTTCTTCCTTACTTTCTTTCTTTTTTTATTTTTATTAACAAAAACAGTAATTTTACTGGATATTTCATAATTTCTAGGCCCTTGGACCTCATATGCATGCATGTTTCAGCATTATTGAAACACTTCTCATTTTCAGTTCGTATAGGACGTAGGAAAATAAGGAAATAAACCTTTTCGACTTTCAGTTCAAGAAACAAGATGTCTAATCATGAACAACTGGTTCAAGACAAATGGGAAAAAGTTGAACAAGTCTGCATAATCCGAATCCAAATGTTCTCCTATTAGTTTAAAATAAGCTGGGTCACGTTTTAAAATTAAAAGAACTTATTTCAACCAGAGACATATTTTATGTATAGATATCTTTTGAAGGGCAAAAAGATAGGTTGCCGGTCTCAATTTTGGGTTAAGAATCGGTCTGAAACTGAAAATGAATTCCTTTTTTACAAGCTTAATACTAAAGGGATTGGTTTTATCCTTAAAAAATGTGAGGAAATGAATAAATAAATTCATGTCCAAACTTTTTCTTTAATGGTCAGATAGGTTCACTATGACCCAACCAGACTTTGCCCAGATGTTTTGCCTCGCCTATGAACCAACCAGACTTTCCACAGGTTTTTCCCGCCTAGATTAACTATGAACCAACCGGATTTTTCCCGTTGTTCCTCGCCTAGATTGACTATGAAACAACCAGATATTAACTGTTTTTTCTCGCCTAGATTGACTATGAACTCAATTATCTTCTTCTTCTTCTTCTTCCAAGAAAGGAACCGGGTTCTTTTTAGAACGTAGTTGGCTCCGCGAGAACTATTCGCATGCGCAGGCAACACAGTCAGCTCTCAACGCTATAGACAATTAAAGCTATGTACCAGAGCTGTCAAGGGGGTTTGGGTTCCAAGAGTGAGACGAAGGGCGTGTGGGGGAATAGCCTCAAGATTTTAATTTCAGGGACGCAAATTGGTGCATTCTGAGAGCATTTCAAATGGCAAAAACAGGGATTTTGAAACAAAATTTTCATTAAAACGGTAAATATAAAATAAGCTTTCATATCTGTGATTTCCATTGAAAAAAATGTTTTACTCCAGGACCTGTAGTAAAAAAATGAACCTGTATTATGGAAGGATGTGCAGAACAATCCCATATTTATGGATTTTTTTATTATAATAAGGTCGTTTTTCTACTTGAAGTTATTTTTCTTGGAAATCAAAAAAGCGTGACATTGAAAGGGGTAAGCGTGAGAGCGTGATTTGGTGTTGGAAAGCGTGACTCTCACGCCGAAAGCGGGAGACTTGACAGGTCTGTATGTACACGAGATTGATGTTTAGTTCCTTTCAGAGCGTGCCTTCAGGGCAGCTCTGAATCCCTCTACAGTGCTGGCTGATGTTGTACGAGTTGGTAGTCGGTTCCAATCTCTAATTGTCCTCGGGAAAAATGACTGTCCGTAACTGTTGTTTTTTGTCCTCTCTTGGAAGAAGCGATCCTTACCTCTGGTCCGGTTGTCATTTGGAATAAGGTACTGGTCTTTATCAATGTCGACTTCTCCATGTTGTATCTTATATAACATACACAGCCTATTTTGCTTGCGTCTAACAGCGAGGTTCTCCCATTGCAATGCCGACACCATTTTCGTGACACAGCCTGGTGTTCGGTCGGCATAGTCGTTGTGCTTTTCGTGACACAGCCTGGTGTTCGGTCGGCATAGTCGTTGTGCACGAATCTCGCTGCTCTTTTCTGGACATTATCGATCGCTCTGATTTTACTTTGGTTTGTGGGATCCCACATTGTTGTTGCATATTCCAGTGATGGTCTTACTATTGATGTGTATGCCGCTGCTTTGACTGGTTTTGTGCAATCCTTAAGATTACGGCGGATGAATCCTAGGGTTTTGTTGCCTTTACCAACGATGTTATCTATATGTCTATCCCATGTCAGGTTGTTGTTCATGGTCACTCCTAGGTATTTGCTTGAGTCTACAATATCTAATGTATGTCGGTGTAATTTGTATGTAGATGTTACGGTAAGGTCTTTCTCCAGGGGCGTTATTCTGATGACAATACATTTTTTGGCATTGAAGTTCATTTGCCATTTGTTTTCCCAGTCTTCTAGTGCTGTAAGGTCCTTTTGTAGTAATTGGCTGTTATTTTCGTTTTCTATTGACCTGTATAACATGCTATCATCGGCTAAGAGTTTGGTCTCAGGTGATGTGACTGTTTCTGGCATGTCATTTATATATGTTAAGAACAGTAAGGGGCCAAGGACTGTTGCCTGTGGTACGTCTGAGAGAACGGGTGCCTTCAAGTATAACCCTCTGCTGTCTGTCTTGCAGGAATGATTCAGTCCATGCGTTTATCGTTTTGTTGACTCCATAGTATTCAAGTTTATGTAGAAGACGGAGATGTGGAACCTTGTCGAATGCTTTGGAGAAGTCTAGTAGTATGGTGTCAACTTGGCTGCCTTTTGATAGTTTTGATGCTATTTCATGGATTGTTACGATTAGCTGGGTTTCGCATGATCTTTTTTTTTTTTGCGGAATCCATGCTGTGCGTTGGTAAGTATGTTGTTTCTATCATAATGGTCCATGATGCTACTATGTATTATATGTTCCAGTACCTTGCATGTAATTGATGTTAGTGATACTGGTCTGTAATTAGATGCTAGATGTCTTTCATCCTTTTTAAATATAGGGACTACATGAGCATCCTTCAAATCTTGTGGTACTTCCTCGGTGTCTAATGATGTCTGGAATATTTTGGTGAGGATTGGAGCAATTTCGAACGCCACAGTCTTTAGTATAAATGATGGTATAGAGTCTGGGCCGGTTGCTTTATGTGTGTTTAAGTTCTTAAGTAATTTTAATACTCCGTTGGTGTTGATTATGACATCTTTCATTCTAGTGTGTGGACTTTGTCCTTTATTTGGGAAGTCTTGTAAATTTCTCTTTTGTGAATTACAAATGATCTAAATTGGGGAAATCATATTAACAACATATGTATCAAGGTGAATCGAACTCTAGGATTCCTGATTTTTTCTGGCGACAGATATTCAGGAGCCAGAGCCATCCCTGAGAGAAACCTACACATTATATCTAGAGATATCAACGAAAGAGCATGTAAATCATTGGTACGAACACAATTAGAATATGCATACACAGTGTGGGACCAATACCAGCAGGGTCACATCGACCAACTTGAGAAAATACAAAGAAGATCTGCAGGCTATGTATTGGGAAGATATATGAATAGACCAGGTGTAGGAAACATGATATTATAGCACAACTGCAATGGAAAAGCTTAAAAGATAGGAGAAAGGAACACAGACCGACAATGATGTATAAAATTGTAAACAAAAAAGTGGCAATAAATCCAGATAAATATTTCCAGAAGCCTTCACGAACATCAGAGAGTACACATCATCATCATCGTTACTCAATGCCATCGACAACCAAGGATTACAGAAAATGGTCGTTCTTCTGCAACACATTTAAGGATCGGAACAGTCTGCCTCCAGATATTGCACAGGCAGGGTCACTTGCCAATTGAGATTTTCAAATCTCAATTGGCAAGACATTTTTAGACTTAACGAGTGAGTGTGGGAGGGGTAGGGCATGCGCACTGACAGTAAATTATTATGTAACAGGAAGAAGAGGAACTACTCCAGCAATGCTAGAGGTGAATGGCAAGCTACTTTTTTCTGATATGCCATCCTGGAGGAACGGAATTTCAACCTCTTACGTCGTAGGAGTAAAGAGGAACCAACCAGACTTTGCCTAGATTGACTATGAATCAACCAGACTTTGCCCGTTATGCTCTGTCTTATTCGACGTTGCATGTTCAAAGATGTTGTAACGTGTTCTACTCTACGTCTAGCATTTTTTACACATTAATTTAACGATTATAAATCGTAAGAAAATCCATTAGTTTAAAAGTTGTTTGATTTAAATATTTTTAATGTTTGAATAAACTTTTAAATATTCAATTTAATTATTTTGGAGGTTTTAAGTCGAAACTGGGTTGGGTAATTAAAAAGCTTTTAAGGACTATATGTAGTTTGTTCAAGCCATTTAAATTAAAAATATTTCATAGGTCGTCGTAATTAAAAAAAAAATATTACAAAATATTTGTTTTATCAATTACATACATGTATTCTGTACAGACTTGATTTATGGATATTCAAGGTATAGGCACTGATTTTTTATTTTTTTCTGCAGCCCATGGTAATTTACTATATAGTATTACGTTATTTGTGCGTTGGTCTTGACCGTCAAATCGCTCATTTTTGTGCGTTGGTCTTGACCGCCAAATCGCGCATTTTTGTGCATAGGGAAATCTACCGGTATTTTATGTTGAAATTGTAAAAATAACAAGAAACATTTAAAATTTCGGTCATTAATTGGAAAAAGTCATTCATACGATGCCAGTGCATTAGTTCAAGAGACTTCTATTAATAATATGTGTATATGTCTGTATATCCCAAAGAGTAGGGGAAATCCTGCGGGGAGGGGGTTGAAAATGTTTTTGAAAATGGTAGAAAATTTTAGGAAATTTGAAAAATGATGAAGAAATAGGGAAATGGGAAAACACAACAAGTGGGATCTGGGAAAAAACATTAAGAGAGTGTGGGCATTGGGCCTAAAGTATTTAAACATTTGGGAAATTGTGACAAAAGTGCGGGAAGATTGGAGAACAGACCCCCATGTTATCCCCCAATCTTGTATAAACTGAAACATATTGAATTTATTCAGTGGTACTTGTTGTAACGACCAAATTAAATCTATAATTAATATTACATTTTGTGATTATGAGCTTTGTAATATTGATATTGTTTCATGTTTCATGATGTACCGACATGCTAACAATACTAATGAAAAGTGATTTCCCAGTATTTGTCGATAAATTGATGACGAATAATACATTGAATATCTATATATAGTTTGAAAATCGGAATATCGTGATCATGTGCCCTGGATTTTAGAAAATGGATCACCAAAATGCTATTTGTAACAATGCCCTAAAACAAAAAACAAAACAAAAAATGACAAAAGAACTGTCATCAAGTAATACATGTATCTGTATAATTTATAGGATTAAAGATACCATCTTGCATAATTTTCAATATTTTGAGGTTTACCATTTCAAATGATCCAACATTTATTAAAATTTACAGTGAAATTGCCTCTTTAAGTGGAATCTCACTTCGTCTCATAGTATCTGTTCCACTTATCCTAAAGTGAGAACTTATATATGATAGTTGTGTCAGTGAACTTAAAGTAGGAGTCTAGTACATTTACTTGTTTCAAGGAACCTTAAAGTCCTGTATCGTCTCATTGTGTGTTTCAGTTAATCTTACTAGGAGTCTCATATTGTCTGGTAGTTTTTCTTTGTGTGAACCTAAGTTAACCATACAACTCATTAAAATTTATTGCAGCTGGAGTTAACATATGCGTCATGTTCTCATGTTCATTTACCCCATATCCTTTCGTGAAATACTAAAGCAAGAGCCGCACCGTCTCATGTTATATATTTCGGTTAACCTAAACTGGCAAGCTCAAATTGTCTTTAAGATCTGTTCAGTGAAACTAAATTAATTGTCTCACATCGTATCGTGGTATCTGTTTCACTTCATATGAAAAAGAAAGGAAATGGGGTAAATGTCAAGGAGACAACATCGACCAAAAACAAAACATCTAGGGATCACCATATGGTCTTCAACACAGTACAGTATCACCCCCTCAATATAAATTTATCACCCCCTCAATATAAATTTTGAATAAGAAATATAATTTGTTTATAATACGCCTTTTCCAGTATTCGGCATTTCTCGTATTTTATGACTGTAGTAAACTTTATTTACAAAAACAAAATGAATTGCACATCTTTGGGATGGTATCTTTATGGTGCCAAGTTTCAACCCATCTTTGAGACAACGTTTGGACAAGGTTTGTGAGGGGATTATAAACAGAAATGCATAATTGTATCCCTGAGGGTTGAAAGCATATTTATAGATACAGACATAAATACGAAATACAACATAAAAATAAAATATTCAAAATTTTACGACTCTATAGGAAACAGAGTAAAAACAATAAGTCACCGAACTTCGTATGGGTGACTTAATAAGTGTCTCTGTCATTCACAAACCCACAATCTATTTCACGTATTACATTAACATGAAATCGCAGGGATTTACATAGATCATTGCTTATTCATGGACTGAAATTTGGCATATCAACTTGCAAAGTAGCTATTATTTTACATTTCATGGGGATTTAAATAACAGGTAGCTTCTAGGTACTTAAAATGTGTGTTGAGTCAATAAAAGGTAGCTTTAATAAAGGTTACAATACTTGAAGAGACTTTATTTAGTCTTTTATCAATAGTGTTATCAAGTCTTGAACATGATGATTTCAGATAGACAAGGTCAGTGTTATATATTTGTTGTTTTCTATATTTATTCCTTTAGAATAATGTACTTAGAGTTAGTTTTCCCTTTTTGTTTGTGAAAGTCATTTCAAATGAACCACAACTTGACGATAATATTGTCTGAATAATTTAAGCTTTTTGTGAAAGGCGGAGAAAAGGGTCACTGAAATATCGTGGCCGTTTTGTTGTCACCCTGGTAGTCTCCAAAGACAACTTTATTTACAACACGAATTTGCAAAATCCTCACCCC